>JANHFR010002083.1:85919-96009 GCA_032468015.1 Mimophis mahfalensis | reverse complement strand
AGCAGCACAGCGCAGCAGCTGCCCTGAGCTGGGTGGCACGGCACAGCGCAGCACAGGGGGGCACAGCGGGGTGGGCGGGGCAGAGCAGCAGCTACCCTGAGCTGGGTGGCATGGCCTGGCGGCACGACGCCGGTGGTGGTGGCACGGTGGGGCGCAGCGGGGCAGCACGGCAGCGGGACATTTTTAAAAAGACGTGGGATGCGGGAAAAATTAGTCAAAAGCAGGACTGTCCCGCCAAAAGCGGGATGTCTGGTCACCTTAACCTTGCTGTATGTGACATTGAGTTGGCCATGCCTACACAGTCACATGACCGATGCTGCAGACACAGGATGATTGCCTACGTACCTTTCCCCCACTCTGCCCTTTGCCTGACAAAATAAGGAGAAGGAAGGAGAAGACTTGGCCAACCTTTCTGCCTCCATTCTGCCTCCATTCAGAGCTGCTCAGAAGGCAGCTCCTGTGGCCTGCCTTTCCCTTTATAGTCCCCACTCCACCCTGCATCGAATTACCTTAAAGAGACAGACTGCGGTGGCTGCCTTCTGAGTAGCAGCCAAGTGAAGGGTGGCAGAAAAGATCAGCCAAGTCTTTTCTTCCTTCTCGGGCATACACACAGAGCATGCACACATCTCATGGCACCAGGACCTATTGTGAGGAGGCAGTGCATGAGCGAGTCCCTCCAGTGCAGCAGGCTGTTCTCCTGCCCGGGTCTGACTGTAAGCGGCACCAGCAGGCAATGGGGTCTGCATGTGCGGCCAGCACAAAGAACAGGGCAGCGACCGGACTTTAGGTCTCTTTTTCAGCACAAGAAGCCTGCAGCCACCACCTCTTTTTTTGTGCAAGGAGAAGCCTGCCTGCCACCTTTCCTTTGGCACAAGGAGAAGTCTGCAGCAGTGGCTGCAAGCATCTCATGCCAAAAAAACAGGTGGTGATTGCAAGCTTTGCATGCCAAAAAACAGGTGGTGGCTGCAGGCTTCTTGCACCGAAAAAGAGGTGATGGCTGCAGGCTTCTTGCACCAAAAAAGAGGTGATGGCTGCAGGCTTCTTGCATCAAAAATTACCAGTGGCTGGAGGCTTCCCGTGAAACGCAGATGAGGAGAGTCTGGGTGGGGCAGGGCAGGGCGAGCAGCAAGCAGGCAGGTGGGGGTGAGTGACAACCCGGTGACCAGATGATCAAGTGGCTGGGGGCAGGCCAGCCACAGGTGGTATTTCCTGGTTCTCCAAACTAGTTAAAATTTCCCATACTGGTTCGTCTGAACTGGTCCAAACCGGCTGAATATCACCTCTGTACCTAGTGCTTTGTTATTCTGTATACTGTTGCTAATATGCATAAGGATCCTTTCTTGAGCCTGTTCTGTCTTGAGTCTCCTCTCTCTGAGACTTCTTTTTCAGTTAATGACCAATGTGTAGAGCTCTTGTGCCTGTCAGTTCTAAAAGCTGTTTCAAATTCCAAGCCATCTCCATTATTCTAGCTTTTAAACTGCCAATTCATAATGGGGAGGGATTGCGTTGTTTTCCAGTGGGTTAACCGTTTCTGTATTGTTGGCAGGAGTCAAGGTCAAACCAGTGGGATGTGCCAATTTAACTTAAGAGTTTGGGCACCAACTACTTGATCTGGATTGGGTAATGTGATTTATGTTGTGTTAAAGGGGGGATGGGCATAATATTCTTTTGGGAAGAATCGAAAGTATTGTGTCAGTCTTTGAATTGCCCCAGTGTGCCAACTTGAGGTCTCTATTAAAGTATAACTTGGATTACTATTGAGTCTCTGAATTCTTGCTGGAATGGAAAACCTGCATTGGATTTTTGACAGTGCCATTTTGATGTTGTACTTTGTCTTGTTTGGCCTCTATATTTTTTTTATCCCCAACGTCCTCTCTCTATCACTCCCTTATATTCTATAAGGAAGCACTATTCAGTTATAATGACTGAGGTAATTTACTTCAGTTGTAGGTACATTTACTCAGAACCAGATCTTGTAGTATTATGTGAGATTGTGTTTATAATTGTCTTGATTGATTGGTTGATTAGTATTTGCATCCTCGGCAAAAAAAAAAATCTTCTATTTTGGACAATCTCCTGAAGGACCAATGCTTTCTTTTGTTTGGCTCCTCTTCTGAGTTTGTTTGTGGCTGCAGAGATTTGAAACACACTTATTTTCTCTCATCTCTTCTTGTACCTGTGTCAAGGTTGCAGCTTTATCAGCCACTCTGCCATGCTAATGCTAGAAAAAAGTTCAAATGCTAGGAATGGAAGGGCAGCACAGGTGCCTGTATTTTTGTTAAGCAGATTGCTCTTCCACATTGGGGGGAAAGCCTATGAGTGTGATGGGATATAAATTTGAAAACAAATCAATAAATTTCAAGTTTCTCTATTTCTTCTTTTGCATACTAAAAGTGGGACACATACTACACACTGAAGGAACAATATTGTTGATAAACTTTTCAATGTTTCTCTAAAAATTCATAAAGTTGTTCTCTTGTAACATCTGAGAAATACACTGTGCAGTAACATATATAAAGATTTCTTTTCTTAGACACTTGTTTGAGAAGATCTGCTTATCTCAGTTTGAGCCTGTATGTTTATGAATAATGTGATTGTCACATTTATATGCTGATAAAACAAGTTTTCACCTCTAGCTTGCAGCAACCATTTTTTCTCTCTTTTCTTGCCAAAATATGTATTTTAGTTCCAAAGCAGACATAGTTTTGAAGTAGAAAAGAAGACTGTATCTTGTGGATAGGGAGGAAGAATTGTTAGCTTGATATTCCTTTGTCCCATTTCCAAATAGCATCTAAAATTACCAAAATATCTCGGTTGTCAAACTAAAATACAGTTTTAGAATTACAGAACAGAAGGATCTTGAAATTTACACTAAATCAGCAGCTAAACAACTAAATCATAATAATAAAAAAAGTATGAAGGGATGGTATATGACACTAGATAAATTGTCAAAAATGTACAAGGGAATTTAAAATATTTATTGGAAATGTAACCAAATTGAAGATACATTTTTTTATCTTTGGTGGATATATAAGAAAGCTAGAAAATATTTGTATTAACTATGTATTCTGATTTAGACAATTCCAGAAATGAATGTACATTGAAACCAGAGACTTTTCTTTTTAGTTTAATAGACAAACAAATGGAAACATCATAGGGAACTTTGCTTTTGTATATGACAGCAGCAAGAAAACTTGACATGCCCAATGAGGGAAAGATTTACAAATACCTGCAATGAAAGAATAGGTAGTGAAGTTGATGGAATAGAGATGGCAAAATTAAATATAATGATTTGATTTTTAAAATACCAATTTTATTTTACTCAGAAACCACTTTTGACATTTGTGCAAGAAACAAAGAAATGAAATGTATATTTGAGGATTTTATTAGTAGAATTATATGGGACTACAAAAATAATGTAGACAAATGTTAAACTTAGAGTAAGAGTGATATTTTTAATGCATATGTGTAACAGAGTCAAAAGTCATTTTTTCTATTTTTCTTTTTGTCTTTAACATTTGTTTTTTTCTTTCTTGATTTTTAAATATTTTATTTTTGTATATGTTTTTAATTTTCCGTCTTTGAAAATCAATAAAGTTTAAAAAAACAAAGTCAATAATAAAAAGTAATTGTATCCTACATTTACTCTTAATTCATATAAATTTGAGAAGGAAGAATTACCTAAGAATTACTTAACAAGAAGCAATCCTGTATGGCAATGAAATTGTGCTAGTTTGTTTTTAAAATTATAATACCCAAATTCTGGACAATTGGATACAATTCTGTTGCCATATTTAAGACTTCATAAAAATGTCATACTTTTGGATAGTTTTCTTTGTTTCATTGTTGAATGAAATAATATTTTGCATTCATTAAAAATCTCTTACAGTTTCAATCAAAAAGGATAGCCATTTACTCTCACACACTATCCTCTGTCTCCACTTTCACTTAAGCAGAATTACTGTACAAGAAAATCTTAAAATGAGAAATGGCATTCCTTTTGTTAGTATGACTTGGTATTGTACCTGTTTGGTATAAGTATTTATTTAATGTTTAAATTTAGTTTTCTTTTGCTTCTACACTATCTAGAAACAGCTTTTTCCCTACTTTATACATCTTAACCTATTTTCCAGCTTACCTGTCTTACTAAATTGTGCTATAAAATAACTTTAGAGGTTTGAGACATCACAATCCTCCTAACTGTTTCTTGAGACTTCAGCCAAATCATTTTTCCATTGACAACATTATCCCTTGACTAGCTTTTTCTGTTTTCAGCTTTAATTATTTTACATTTCCCTGTGGTAATCATGTTTATCATCTTCTGGACCAATGCCAACATCATCACTGAAAAAAATATGTATGAATTTGAATGCTGAACAAATCAAATCTGTATTTTTTTTCTCATATAAGACACCATAGACATAACCAGGGATGCTCAGACTTTAATTTAAAAAAAACAAAGGTTTATGCAAATTCAGTGATCCTGCTGGTTTCATTTCTTAAAGACTATGGGACTTTGTATGTGTTTGTGTATTAGAAGAGGATAAAACAAAATTATTTATCTGTATTACCAGTAATCAATATTTTCTTCCCTTCAACAAAAATAAGTTTTGACACTGAAGCTTTGATATTTTAGCATTTTTGTTTTTGAACAAATGGCAGCTTTAATAAAGTAAACAATGTGCCTTCTGTAGTCTGACCCATTATATAAACTGGCTTGTGATGTGTCATTCAGTAAAATACAGCTCTGCAGTGGCCCTTTGATGCTGCTTCTTATCTAGTTGTCTTCAGTCATTCCGGCAGCCAAATGGGATTTATTGCATCTTAAAGCATACATTCACTCCTAGCCACTTTAAGCTTTAAAAGCTAAGTCACAATTTCTTCTGTTTGAATTTTATCCTCCATTTCATTTATACAGAAATGTATAAGGTGCAATATCAAAGGACAGATGATATCTGAATATATGTAGAAGCTGACAATTATATCTAGTCACAATGCAGCTTTTTTTTTTCATTATTAATTTGCAGTATGTGTTTTTCCACTGTGTGAAAAATAGAGAACTGAAACCTTCACCAAAGATAAAAACAAACAAAACGCCAGCCAATTTAGTCTCGTGGTTAAGCTACCAGGCTATTAACCAGGAGAACGTGAGTTCTAGTCCCTGCCTTATACGTGAAAAAAACAACTGGGGTCAGTCATTCTCTCAGCCAGCCAACCTCATAGGATTATTTTTGTGGGGAAAATAGGAAGAGGAAAGAATTTGCAACCATGAATTGTTTACTAAAAAAAATTATAAAGACACTATATAAATAAATAAATAAGTACATAAATAAATAAACAAATAACAGTTTCAATTCAATGCTAAAGTTATTTTATATACATACATACATACATACATACATACATACATACATACATACATATATACATACAGATATACAGTATTTTTCAGAGTATAAGATGCACTTCTTCCATCCCCAGAAGTGGGTGGAAATGTCTGTGCATCTTATACAGCGAATGTTGCTGAAGCCCTGCCCACCCTTTGGCCTCTGCCTTCCAGCAGTTTGACTCCTTGCAGCAAACAGAAAACAGCCTGGTCAGCTTCAGCACAACCTGATTGGCACAGCTGATTTTCGGTTGGCTCAGCCTCCCAATGATCAACTGTTCCAGGCTGCAGGAATTACCATCACCCGCATGCCCCATTTTCAGACTCCACATTCCATTTTTGGCCTCTGCGCGCCCCATTTTCAGCCTCTATGCACCCTGTTTTCTACCTGTTCTGATCTCTACCACCTGGAATGGGCTGAAAATGGGGTGCATGGAGGCCAAAAACGGGGCATGCAAAGGCAGAAAATGGGTTGTGGAGGCCAAAAATGGAGCATGCGTAGGCAGCAATAGACGATAGGAATCCCTGCAGCCTGAAACAGCTGATCATTGGGAGGCCGATTCAACCAACAATCAGCTGCTTGTGCTAATCAGGCTGTGCTGAAGCTGACCAGGCTGTTTTCCTCCCCAAAAGCTAGGTGCATCTTATACTTCAGAGCATCTTATATTCTGAAAAATATGGTACATATACATATACCCAGCATTGCCTGGGTCATTATTTCTTGAAACCACCTCTCCTCGCTAACCAGTGTCCCGCCACCCAGCCACCTTTCCACCTGTGGCCCTGGGAGGCAAGGGAACCTCTGTGCAAAGGGGCCAGCGCAGGATGAAGCGGTGTGGTTCAGCCAAGGCAGCTCTGTGCCACTCCAGCAAAATTCTTGCTCCTCACCCACCACTGCCCCACTGGCCACCCACCTTTCCAGGAGCAACTCTGGGCAGCGAGGGAAGCGCCGCAAGGGGGACAGGGTAGGGCAGAAGTAGTGTTCTGTGGTGAAGGCGCCTCCATGCCACCCCAGCAGAATCCCTGCTGTTCACCAACTATTGCCCCCTACCCCCTCTGCCTCCTCCATCTCTGTGGTCATTTTGAAAAGGGCTCCATATCGGCTGAAAGGCCTGTGCTGTGCTTCTGCCATGCACAGCACATGCGTAGTACAGGTTTGCTGGTGTGTTGGTGGGGGTCTGCACTTCAGCACCCTTTTGGGGGGTGCAGACCACCTGACAGCATTCATGACACCCCAGTGCTCATCTCTGGAGGGCACAGTATGTATGTGACAAGTTTGGGTCACGCAGGTGTGTAAGAGTGTATAGGGCATACACACACACACACACACCTCTGTACGTGTGTGTGTGTGTGTGTGTGTGTGTGTGTATACTGCATATAAAACTCACATACACACATACATACAAGTCTGTAGAGATTCTCAGTAATCCAGGTCATGGTTGTCCCAAAGGTACTTTTCAGGAGACAACTGGACTTTCTTGTTTTTTTCTTTTGAAAACATTTTGCTTCTTATCCAAGAAGTTTCTTCAGCTCTGACAGGATAGTGGGGAATAGAAAGATTTTGTTCCTTGCAGACAGCTGGTCATTTGCATCCTTTAGAGGGTCACTGAAGCATTTAGAGGTCTATCTGTGTCCTCAGGGTCACCTGTGTAGTGCTCCTGGTTCCTGTAGTCTGCAATACAATTGCAGTATAATTTGTAGTACAATACAATAGCTATACAATTTGGGATGAACACTCTTTGAATGGCATGGGAGTAGCTGTCTACAAGAAATATAAATCCTTCCATTCCCCACTATCCTGACAGAGCTGAAGAAGCTTCTTGGATGACAAGAGAAATGTCTTCAAAGAAAACAACAAGAATGTCCAGTTGCCTCCTGAAAATAGCCCAATCCTTTCTTCATAACATTTAAGGATTGAAAGAGAGTAAATGAAGCCTTCATCTGGAAGCATATCTTCCCATTATTTTGTGAAATATGAGCTATGCTTATGCATACACAATATTTAGTACATATTCCAACTGACCCCTCATCTACAGTATGGGTTATTCTAATCTGGTTATGATTTGGCACACTTTGAATGTGGTCGTCATGCCTGACAGAATCCTCCTCCTTTTTAGTATTGCACCATCTATATATATTATAAAAATGGATGTGTGTGTGTATGTTCCAGCATAACTCTGGAACACCTCGAGCAATTTCAACCAAACTCGGTACACAGATGACTTATCCTCTGGAAACAAATACTGTGGGGGTAAGACACCCCTAACACCCCTCAGGGTGTGTGTGTGCCTTAAAATGGCTTCTACTGTATAGCACAGAGGACTTGACATGGTAATAGCTTCGCAGTACTCCACAAGGGGGCTCCCTCTCAGGAAACGTCAGGCAATTGGCCAACTGCAATAAAAAAAATGAAACACCAACGTAGACAAGAAACTCCCAAGGAGAGGAATAGAAGACTTGCGATGCTGCGTGAGAGACAGTACAACAACATGAGTCCCAACTACAGGATTTTCCTGTCTAATACAGGATTGGGATAAATAAATACCTGGGCAATGCCGGCTTATCAGCTAGTATTAAGTAAGAAAAGAAACTTCAAATGACAATATAATTAAATTACTCTAGAATCCTATCTACCAGTTTTCAGAACTGAAGTTAAATACAGTGCCAATTCAATTTCCTTAAACACTCAACAGTACCTATTTTCTCTGAGATTTTTGCTAACAGCCTTTCAGTCATGTTAAGTGCTCGAAAGTGCACAAAGTTGTATTTTATTGTTAAGTGCCTAATTGAGCTGTCTGGACTAAAGTAGTTGAAAGTTATAAAAATATTTATTATATAAACCCACTTCATCTGAAACTAGAATAAGAGCATTTTTGTCATTTATCCCTGCTTTTTAAAAAAGGGCTTTTTATCACCTTTCTCATTTTGGTGAATTATGTTTACAGAGATCCTCCACTTAAATGAATATGGTTTGGTTCCAGCCAAAACATGAGTAGTATCCCAACATTTCCTAACTGATTCTCATCTCTTGGTGAATCCCTGCACAATAAAAGCAAACTTGTATTTTTTATTTACAACCTGTTTCTTTCTTTTCTGTACCATCACAGCCAAATTATGAGTCTAGTGATGTTGACTTAAAACCTTCTTAATTTAATCTGTATTCCGTCTCACATTCATTTTGTTGGATTTCATATCTTTTAAAGCCGTATTCAAATGTTCTTGAATGAATATTAAAATTTCTCTCTTTGCAACAAAGTTGCATATTGATGGAATTAAAAATGGGCTTTCTGAAAGCAATGTATTACCAAATATCTTAAATATTATTATTAAACCAATTTCTAAAATTATGAACCAAATGTAATATATTTTAAAATTACAAATATTAGTCAAGTAAAATAAAAACTGAAAAGAGCAAAGATCTAACTATTCATGTTGCGAGACTATAAATAACATCAAGTCAGATTCAAGATGTGCTCACTCTATGTCCGTATAATTTTTCCAAAAATTAGTAAAAAAGCAATTTGCCTTTCCCTTTCTCCAGGGATGCTCCATGAAATATTCTGATTATCTCCATCCAAGCAATAATAGGGTCAATTTAGCTTTTTGTTTCAAGATTAGCCAAGATTGGCTAGATAGTGAAGAACAAATACAGCAATATGAAATAAAATGGCATTTGATGAACCAAAGAATGTAAGGTGCTGCCAAATATATAATACCTATGAAAAGTTAAAATAGTGAAGTTAGAGAAAACCAAAAACTACTTTCCTAAATGTCTACCATCACTTTTCAGTATTGGGCAGCTTTCAAACCAAAGCAAATCTTCCTTTATTTATTGTAGTGCCAAGGTGCATAGCCTTCATAAATTGATGCCAAGACATCTGTGGCGTGTGGCTAATTTGTGCACCAGGAGTGAAACACTCAAAAGGTTGGATAATCAATGTTATTATATAGAATTGACTTCTTTTTTAAAATCCTGGTTATTGTCCCTGGAGAAAAGTATATTATGCATATGCTTCCCGTCATGCCACATATTGAGACATATTACTGGGATTCTGACTCTTTGAGTGTATGGCTAACACATTCAGCCAAAGTAAAAAAGTAGTACTGTACCTTGTAGAACTACTAATCTTCCTGGACAGCTGAGTCAACTGAATAAACAATTTTAATGATCATCCAAACAAAACTCTCACAATCTTTTGTATATATGAGGGATTCAGCTTTATCAAACAATTCCCAGCTGCTCTAATTTATAAATACTGAAAGTTGTGTTTCTAATGTGTCTGGAAAATACTAGACTGATATAAAGAGTCAAAGCTCAATGTTTCCAAAAATTTGCCTTTACCTTTACAGTACAATACTATTGCAGGATACGGCCATAGGCCCTTTTAGGGACCCTTGTTATTTTACACTGATACTAAAAATGTACTAAGAAAAGCCAACAGATGAATCATGTGGGTGGGTTGTAGGCAGTTCATTATGCTTAGAAAAGGATGGCATTCCATAAGACTAGAGTACCGTATATACTTGAGTATAAGCCGAGTTTTTCAGCCCCAAAAATGAGCTGAAAAAGTCACCCCCGGCTTATACTTGGGTCGGTGCTGCTGGCCCCCTGGAATGTTGGAAAAAAACAAAGTGGAGATTTAACTAAAAATCCCAAGGGGGTGGGGCATGTTAAGGGGGAAGCAGACAATGCCTCCCCACCCC
>JANHFR010002083.1:42245-61477 GCA_032468015.1 Mimophis mahfalensis | reverse complement strand
CTGACTGGTGTGGGCGTGGCTAGGTGGTCATGTGATTGGGGTGGGCTGTCCACCCTGTCACATGACTACTTAGCCACACCCATTAAGCTACGCCCACAGAACTGGCTGTTTAAAAATTTGAAACCCACCCCTGGCTCTCCTGTTTTTTCAAATTTTATTTTAACAGTGGTACAATATATTTAAAAATAAAATTTTTTTACAGATTAATCAGGTGTTTCTGAAAACGGTAATGGAACAAAATGTAGAGCTGGAACAGCTGCACAAGCAACAAAGGTACAGACTTCTAAATCTTAAATCACTTTTTTTAAAAAAAACAAAGCACACAGATAATAGACCTACCTGTGCAATGAGGCTTTTCAGAAGTATTTTATAGCTTATTGTACATCATCAGGTGGAAGATTATAGGTATCTGTGGAGATGCAATATTGTGAGCAAATGCTGACCTCTGTTAGAACTTCAGTAGATAATGAAGAAAGCCGTTCCACTGTAATAAATGTATGCTGTTACTACATGTATTGTGTATGGGCTAGAAAATTCTCTGTCCACACCAAAATGTCATGTTTATCCCACAGTTATGAGTAGATCATTTGAGAAATGAACTGTAAATTCTGTAAAATATGATTACAAAGAGATAATAAAATAGACCAAGATGTGACTTTTTCTTGTGCAATAATTTGTTGAGCAAAAGCGTAATTTCATCTATATGCAATTTTTTCCCCTTGACATTAAACATGAAGTGATGATGTAAAAAAACAGAATTTGTGTAGTTAGTGTATTATTTAGAGAAATTTATCTTTTTAACATGCAGACAATCCAAATTGGACTTGAGAACAACAATTGCAAAAGCTGACGAAATGATGAGACTTGTTGAGGATCTTCGTAGCCAATTAAACAGAAAGGTTGAACAGATCCTTTCTCAACTTTCAAAGTAGAAGTTTATATTGTTGGATTCTGCTTCTGCTGGACATAAAAGTTGTTCTAAAAAAGTTCTGTTTTTTCTGGTGCTTAGGAAGAAGAGGTCCTAGCTGCTCGTGAAAAAGAGGAGGCATCAGATAGACGCTTGCAAGAATTGCAATCAAGCATAAAACAATTGGAGACAAGGTAGATTGTTAAATAATAATTTCTACTTTAACAGTATAATCCTGTTTCAGAACACACTTGTTCAGAACATATTCAGCCAGAATAATTTCTCTCATCCAATGAATTTTAGTCGATTATCCTGTTTCCCTGAAAATATGACCTATCCTGAAAGTAAGTCCTAGCTTGATTTAATATAAGCCGTACTCCCAAAATAAAACCTAATTAAGATCCCTCCCACTCCAGAATGCATGGGTAAAAATTAAGCTAGGATGGGGATGTAGTGGGTGGAGCTGCCCTACTACTTACCTTTGGACCGTGGTAGCAGGCCTCGCACATCCTGACACCTGCCTTGCCAGCCCATTTCTTCTGCAGCCAGCAAGGCTTTCTTGAAGGCCTCTGTAGATGATAAGAAAGCTCCAGATTGATCTGCCAGCTGCAGAAAAAGTTTCTGAAGACCTCTGACAGTGAAAAAGAGGCCGGGGGTGACACGCACAAGTGAGGTTAATCAGTGGATGACATCCCCCCAAAACAAGACCTGGTGCTTTTTTTGGTGGCAAAAAAATATTTTCGGGGAAACACGGTATTATTTTTGTGGCCCTCAAGAATAAACACTTAAGTCCAATATTGGCCTACCATCAAAAATTTGGCTGCAAAATTGCTTGGAGTTTGAGAGCTGCCTTGGTTTTTTGGGGGGGTTTGAATCAATGACAAATATGTCAACTTGGATTCATCCAGTCAAAAATATGTTTGTTTAACTAGCTTTCAAGCTCTTCTTTAAAAAAGTAACCTCAAAATTTAAGAAACACTTAAAATCACCATATTTGTGTGGTCAGTGTATTTCATATTTAGAGAAGTTTATCTTTTTAATATGCAATCCAAATTGGACTTGAGAACAACAGTTGCAAAAGCTGATGGAATGAGGAGACACATTGAGGAGTCTAGTTTGTCGAAAGTTTTCCTGTTTCTGGATATCTGAAATTTCACTATTATGATAACAGTGAAAACTACTTAAGAGGTGCTGCAAAAATTGCTGCCCCAAGATGATTTGATTTCACCATACTAGAGAAGAGATTTTATTTAAACTTATTAGGTCTTGAAAGATAGGAAGACTATTTTAGTTGCAGTCTTAAACTTAACCTAAATTTAACAGTCAATTGGTCACTGTTCCACTATGCAGACTTTGTGTAGCTACAAAAGATTCCAAACAGCTAAGATCAGAAAGAACAAATCTTGAAGAAAAAATTCAGGAACTTCAAACAAAGTGTGTGAATATAGAAGAAGAGAAGTATGATGCTGTAGCAAAAGTCCGAGACAGCATGCAACTCATAGAAGAAGCTAATCTCCAGAAGAATCAGGTGATTAATTTATTGTTTATGTTTATGTGACAACTGTGCTTTGAACTTAAGTTAATCTGTTTTCTATTAAACACAAATAGTTGTATCTTCAGGGCTATGGCTTGACCTACCTTCAGTAGGAAATTTTTACCAGAATATGCCCATTCTTTCCAATTCTAGGCAATGCTATCAGAGAAACAAAAAGAAGAGGAAATTGAAAATATGAAACAAGCGGTTTCTCAGCTGCTTCAAGATGCTGCTTTAAGAACTAGGAAAGAAGTAAGCAGTCACACTTAAAACTTTTTCATATTTTCTTACACATTTTGCTCTTGTAAATTACATTAATAATATAGATACTGTTACTCTGAAAGCTAAATATTTGAAAGTTATCTCAATTGAAGTATCCAACTTTTTGCCTGTAGATAATTCAGGTAATTTTGTGAGTGGACTTTTGTTATTGGGAGAAAAAATTAATATCTCCCAATAAACTGTAATGTAAACTGTACATTAAGTCCATGTAACTCAGCTGACAAAACTAGAACTGTTGGATGCATTCTCCTTCAACCTGAACCCCCTCTTCCAAGAGACTTGCAGACTGCTTAATTTGGCAGAGTAGAAGTGTGGTTGATAAAATCCCAGCTCACTGCAAGTAACTATGTCTGATTTTCTGGGATGCCCCTAAATCTTCATCAGGTCTTTCCAATGCCCTGATTAGCAGGCTCAGTGGGTTGGAGGAGCTGTTTGGAACAGAGATGGAAGAAACTTGTGCTCTTTCACTTATGGACAGCTATATTTGAACCGTGCTTAGTTCTGGAAGCTATATAGAAACCTCTATTGATAATTAGTGTATTTCTGTTTAGCATATTCCAGCCTCTTGTATTTCTAAAAATGTATTATATAATCAAGTAAGGAAACATCCACTGGACACTGAATAATACCCCCTTTTAAAAAAAAATAGGTAGAAAACGAGAGGAAACGATACAATATTCAAATTTCACGTTTAACAGAAGAACTTACTGCACTTCAGATGGTAAGTTGTACATTTTGCTTAAGTTGCTTACTGCCTAAAGTAGCCTCAAGGAGAGAGAGGCAGCAAATAAATTCAACAAATAAATACAAGTTTATATTCTGTTCTTTTCTCCCTGAGTTGACTTTTACTTAGGGAAAATGAGCATTTTAAAATTCAGTGCCACAAAGCAACAATCAGATTCACTACTTCAGTTTGTGCAGGCAAAAATTTTCCATGCCTAAGCATTCAAACTTTCATTAAATGTAATGATAAAAATACTTTTTCATGTGGGATGCTACTACTTGGAACAGCAGATACAAAATAGATAATATACCTTACTTGTTAAACTTCTGGATGAAATAAACATAGCATCAAGCTTTATGATTATTTGGGGGAAAAAATATGGGTCACAAATGTTTTGTTCAAATAGTATATATAATATACCTTACTCCTTTTTAAAAAGAGAATGTTATGGTTCCAGGTTTTTGTTTTAGGAATTGATATTGGAGGCGGGGAATAGATCTAAATCCCTCTTGCTGAACATGTGATTTGAAAGAAATTACTCTGAAATATAACTTGAAAAATTACAGTATCACCTAACTTAATCTTGTATTATCTTTCTTAATCTAGAAACAGGTTAAAGGTAACTGAAAGGTAAAGGAAGTTTTACAGTGAATGGAATTTGTGGCAATTTCATAGGTCAAAAATTAAGTACATATTAATCCTTGAGGATAGGCTTTATTATTTATCCCAATTTTGTTTGCCGTATACACAGTTATATGTCATTTATTGATTTCCCAAAAAAATCATATTCTGTTATTGCTTTATAGGAATGTGGAGAAAAACAAAATGAACTAGAGCGAGCTCTTAGAGAAAAGCGAGCAGTTGAAGAAGAACTAGAGAAAGTAAACACTTTTTCTATTCCAACATTTTCATACATTAATGTTATAATGTACATGCTAATAAGTAATTTTTAGGGTATGAAAATATTAGCCTTGGTCAGATGAGACAGACTGGAAATGATCAAAGCATTCACAGCATTTAGATACAAATAAAAATAGGCTGTCATGAAAAGAACACTTGGCCATTGTTAAGTTAACTTAATGGCATGAAATGCTGTTCAGTATTTTTTTACCCAAATAACTTGAGCTGAAATAAAAACAAATTGGCTGTGACTCATGAATCTCATGAAAGTTCTATGCCACCTAGAATAACTAAAACTTACATCAAACTCACTTAAATCAGTAAAAATGAAATAAGAAAGGAAGATCTGTGAAAAAAGCAGATAATCAGTTCCCATAGTGTAGCAATCTCAAAAGCAGTTATACTAATATAAGGTGATAATGAACACAATACAAACTGTCAGTGGAAAGTCTGATTAGACAGTATAAGTTTAAAAAAAACAATCTGTGAAAAAAGCAGATAATCAGTTCCCATAGTGTAGCAATCTCAAAAGCAGTTATACTAATATAAGGTGATAATGAACACAATACAAACTGTCAGTGGAAAGCCTGATTAGACAGTATAAGTTTAAAAAAAACAACAACTGAAGTCCTTCTAGCAACCAAAGTTATAGTGTTAAACAAATGAAGGCTACAACTGGTCTTCAAAGTTTGGGCCATCCCAGCCACAGTCACATGACTGCAGTATGGATGTTTGGCAACTAGTTCGTACTTATGAAGCTTGCAGCATCCTGTGATATTCTTTCCCGGCCCCTTTACATTCATGCTACATTTCACCTCACTGTGTTAAATCACATCTTCACCACCTGCGTATCTTCCCCACGCTTTGCTGAGCTTGGGCCATATCTCTCCAGTACTTTCACACCTTCTTCCACCCAGCATTAGCCACCTTAAGCCACATATGTCATGCCCCCATCAGAGTCTGAATCTGTGGGGGAAGGTGAGCTGGAACAAGAGCTGACAGAGATGGAGAGGGCAGGTCCGTTGGCCTTGGAGGAAACTGGGGAAGGGCAGAGTCCATCCAGCAAGGCTTTTCTGAATTAGGCCTGCAGAGAGGCTCAGGAAAAGAGCAAGGACTATCCCCCCACCCACCCGCTTGCCCCAATCCGAGAGCAAGGAGGGAACAGAGACAGCCAGCAAGATCAACACCAATTGAGCCAGCTATGAGGGAGGAGAGTGCCCCTCCCCCTTTTACAAGGCACACCTGAGGACAAATGTAAGTAGGTGCCGGTGAGAGCAAAATTGGTGGGATTTGTTGGGAGCAAGCATTGAATCTGTAGAGCCTTGTGTGCACTTGCCAACGCCTGGAGATTGCTGTGCTCTGTCTTGTGGCGCTTGCCAGTTTGTCTGCTTTGCTGAACTTCTTGCTCTGATTACTGTTTGGCTAACCTGGCTTATGGGACTGCTGGCCCTGGTTGCTTTGTGGCTAACCTTACTTACTGGGCTACTTGCAGCCAGAGGCTTCTGGAGATGTGTATGAGAGCTTTGCTCCAGAACTTCCCAAGCGTGGGAATGCTTGGGGTCACAGTTGGAGCAAGAAAGGGGAGTTAGACCTGTTCTCCGGTTGTGTTGCTTTCATGCCATGCCCCAGGTCATCACAACATATGTGTGTTGCCACCCCACCATCCACACACCTTCCTTGTGCCTCTCTGCCCTCGAGCTGTGCCTCTCCCACCACCTATACATCCTGCTGTACTCTCTCCAGGCCTTGCTAAACTTGCACCAAACTTTCCCACACTTGTGCACCCTCTTCCACCTGGCACCAGCAATCCCAAGTCTCACTGTAATGTACCATACCTACCCATCAGCCACTCATTGTTCACAATCCTTGCATTTGTGCCTCTTTGCCACTCATGACCATCCTTGGCCACTTGTACACCATTGCATGTCCTCCATCCCCAGCAGTAACTATCCCAAGCTCTGCTACACCTGCACTGCACTGTGCCTCCCTTACCAGCTCACCCTTCCTAGTCGCATGTTCACACTAGTCCTTACCTGCCACCTATGCACTTGCCTGATAACAATTACCCCAAGCCCTGCCACACTTTTACTGTGCCTTTCCAAAACCCACACACCCCATTGCTTCCTACCCCATTTACCTCCCTGCTGATTTTGTTTGTTGGAAGCTGATAGGAAGTTATGAGAAGATGCTAACATAATGATTACCAAATCTCCTTTAACAGTAGCAATGGGGACTGCAAAGAGGGCCATTACTAAGCAATATAATTACATTACATTGAACTTTATGAGCACATTGTTTTGTGACAGAAATTCTGATCCCAGTCACCGCCATAACTCAAAGTCTACCTGTAGAAAAAGTTTGTCTGGTGGACAATAATGGAATCTTTCTTCAGGTGTGCTAGTCATAATGAAATGATTATCCACTTTCTCAGTTTTTCACAGTAATTGATTTGTCAAAGCAGGGATTTTACTGGAACATTGGAATCATATCCTGGTTTAAATTCATCTGTCAGGTGTACCGTGAAGGTAGAGGAAACGAAGCTGATTATAGAAAACTAGAAGAGCTTTACCAGAGATGTTTGAATGCTGAACGTACAAAAGACGACCTTCATCTTAGTTTGCAAACAGCACAAAACAAAATTAAGCAACTGGAACTGAAGTAAGTAAATAACATGCTGCAAATTCACATCCATTTTCTTTCTGCTTTTTCTCTGGAGTTTTTTGACCAGAGAGTTTTATACTCTTGAGTTTGTATTGGAATTTTACTTTTAAAATTTGCACCATGATGTAATTATTACACATTTTTGTATAATAGAAATATACATTTTGTTTGTTTTGTTTACTTCAGTTTTTAAAGTTTAAGATAAAATTTTCCTCAAAGTGTTTAGAAAATAATAAACTACAATTGAAATACAAATAGATTGAATTTAGAAACAGGCAGATTTCTTAAGTCCTTCCATACTGCAATTCATTGTAAGTGTTTTCTGACAGGTGGGATCTATTTAGGAAGCTTTGGAGATGGTCCTTTACCTGTCTGTTATGAAGCACTTTTTAATGTTTCCATCTTCTTATGCAAGCAGTTCCTGAAGTATCTTATAAGACTTATTAAACATGGATCTACAGACATGCCACTTTGTTATGACTGTATCACTTGAAGCTTAGGACTAACTTGGGAAGAGTATTCCTGAAATGGGAAACTGTTAAGAAACCTTGACAATCACAAGGAGTTTGCTTTGGACTTTCTAGAATCAGTCTGGCTCAGTAGTTAGATTACAAGAAGTTGGAAGAAAATTAAATGAAAGCTATCTAATTAAGCCCTCAGTTATCTTGTTAAACTGATGGCTTTTATTTTTAATGATTGTTGGTAAGTTGGCTGTATCTCATCTACTTGCCTACTCTGTAGTTCAATCACTGTCAAATCAAGGCCCATTAAAACAGTTGGAAGCAAAAGTCAGAGCTTTGAAATATGGGACTGCCAAAGAACTGCAGACACATCACTGCACAGTGAAAATTGTTCCTGTAGGCATGGAAGCTATGCAGAGAAACATTTGTTTTCTTGGCATTGAAGTGGGAGATGAAGGACAGAGTTAAAAATGAAAATAAAGAAAATGAGATAGCACAAGTATATGTTATCTCTGCTTCCTCTGGCTTTGCTCCTCCTTTGTATATTGTTTATTTTGACATTCTGTCTACTCTCTGCAACATGCTTTTTCCCATATTGTTTGTAGCTCTAAACATCTTTAGTATACTGGATGAGTGGGCAGTCCCACCAGAAGGTGATAGACAGAGCCAGAATAAAAACTGAGTATGATTTTATTACTTTTACAGTTTAATTACATTTAAATATAATTGAAATAATTACTCTCCAGTCAAGTAATTTCTTTTTTTAATAATTATGTTAAAAAATTGGTAGACTTTTACATATCTCCCAGAACCATACTGAAGACTTGATTCAACAGTTGGAAAGTGAGAGATTATGTCAGAATTCAATGTCAATAGAATGACCACAAAAAAGGGACAATGTGTCAATGTTTGTATGCTTTCAAGGCAGCTTTTGACTCCTAGTGATGTGAGGACTAATCCCTGCAGTTTTCTTGGCAAGATACCTAAGTGATTTACAATTGTCTGAGGTAACTCTTCGAAGCTAGCTTTGTGCCTAAGGTGTGATTAGAACTCAATCTCCAGTTTCTATCCTGGTACCTTAATCACTACATCGTTCTGGCTGTCAAAGCTTGAATACTTCACCCTTATTATATTAGTGAAAAGTAGTTTAGCAGTGCTCATTAGTTGGCCTGTTTCTCTTGGAAAAGACCGAACAAGACAATTTACATACAGGATGCTCAGGGGTGGGATTCAGCCAGTACACACTGGTTTGAGTGAAGCAGTAGTTCTGGTATTGAATTGGCCCCACCACTCACCCCTACACTGTTCTGCCCTTTATTCCCCTTGTTTGAAGCCCAGCTAATTGGCGCAGCAGCACACATTGCCATATCTCAGCTGTTTTTCCTTACCAGGGCTTCAGGAAATGTTGGGTTTGCTTGCTTATTTGCTGTTAAACTGGTAGAATCCCACTCCTGTTTGCACATTTCACTGGTACAGTTACTTATGTTTGGTCAAGTGATGACAATAATTGGAGCAACCCTTTATGTTATCTGGGATTCATCTTTGGCTTGAGACTGAAGAAATAGGTAGATAAACTGCCTGCAAAGGCGTATGGGTGGAGATACTGTGTCTACAGTAGTTATGTCATGAATGGGCAATTAGAGTTGATGGTGGGAGGAGAAAAGACCTGTTGGTTGCTTCCTTGTGAGGTGCTGGAGCATTCTGATCTCTTTTTCTTGCTCCTTAACATCTTTATGAAACTACTAGAAGAAGTCATCCATCAGTTTGGAATGAAATATTATCAGTATGCTAATGATGCCCAATTACACAAATCACCAGGCTAAATTGGGAAATGTGATAGAGCTCATCACCCATGCTGTGGACATTATAGTGGTCAAAATAAGCTTAGAAGATGAACATGTTTGACTCTTGACAGGACTGCATTTCCACTGAAAAAGCAGACCTGTAGCTCAGTGGTTGCCCTGGACTCACAGCTGCTATTTGATTTGGAGATAAGGCCATAGCCAGGAACACCTTTGTGATGCAGAAGACCTTGAGAAAAGTAACTCAATTCATATCATCTCAAGTTAGATTACTAAAAATGTGCTTTATATAGGGCTTCCTTTGAAACATACTTCAAAACTGAAGTTAGTGCAATGTGTGGCAGCCTACATCCTGGAAAGAGAAAGCCATATCATGCCTGTTTGGTGGATGTTCTATTTTCTGATAGGTTTATGGCTACAATTCAAAGTGTTAATTTAAACTATGAAGCCCTAAAAGACTTGACTCCCAAGTTATTTCCAGAAGTGCTTCTTCAAGTAGAATTAGCCTATCTAGTGCGTTCACCTCAAAAACTTAATGCTTAATACTTCACCTCCATTCAAAAGGTGGGGAGAAACAGAAGTCATGTTTCTGATTCCTGCCCGCCCTTCAGACATTGACCTGATGCCAGCATGAGGGTTTCAGGTAGGCCATAGTACAGTCTTTCATGGAACATTTGACAATTTTTTAAAATTTTATTTATAATTAAAACAAAAAGGAAAAACATTTTACATTATTACTTAAAATCTTGCAGTGGACACACGTAACAATAGATACAAAAAAAATTAAGAGAAATTAATTACATATAAAAAAAGGAAACAAAAATACCTATTCTAACATTCATTCTTTTGTTCTATTATCCAGCCATAAGTACCACGAGTCCCAACAGTGATAGTATACAGAGTCTTTTTGGTCTCGTAACATTTTAGTTAGCCTGTCGGCCCCAGCACATTCCATAATTTTCCAAATTACTTTGTCTTCTGGAGGTGGATCTTTGCCCTTCCAAACTTGGGCGTAGCATATTCTAGACACCGTAATAATATACATGATCAAATACCATTTATCAAGGCCAATTTTGTCTGGCTTAATGTACAGTAAAAAGAATTCCAGTTTCAGTTCAGTTTTATATCCCGTAATCTCCCTTATCCATTTCTGTATGCGCTTCCAAAATTCAGTTGCTCAGGGACAAGTCCACCACAAATGGAAATACATACCTGTTTCCCCACACTTCCAACAGTTTGGGAAAGTCCCGGAAACATTTTTGATAATTGTGTGGGAGGGAGGTGCCACCTATAAATCATCTTATATAGATTTTCCTTATATGGGGTTGCCATCAGAAATTTAGTCCAAATCTCTTCCCATTTTGCTAAATCAATTGTATGGCCAATATTCCTCCCCCAGACAATCATCGAGTCCTTGATAATTTCATCCCCTATCCATCTGGTTATTAGGAAAGAGTATACTTTCGATAGAATCTTCTCCTCCCTTCCCAGGAGGATCTTATCTAACTCGTGCAAGGCCAAATCAATTCCCCTTGTTCCTTATCTTTCTTGTATTTAGAGTTTATTTGGGCATAAGCCCATCAATCAAGTTCGACCCCTTGCATAGCCAATTCAGTTCAACAACAGAGATGGCATTGCTTCCTTTGGCAGGAGAGGGTGAAGAAGCATAGTTACCTCTTAAATTTATTTATTATTTATTTATTAGTTAAATTTATATACCACCCTTTCCCGAGGGACTCAGGGCAGTGTACTGGACTATGGTAGCATAGGCACACATTAAATACATTTATGTTCAGTACTTGATGAGGGTTACTTAAAATATTTCTGATTCTACTGAGTAAAAAAAAGGAAACAAAATGCCAAATATTACTACATTTGATGTAGTCTAAAGTCTACGTGATTTCAAGTCATGTTTTAAACTGACCATACAAAGTGTAATTCACTTTAAGATATGAAGAAGAGAAATGCCGTTGCCAAGAAAATATGTGCAAGCTGCAAAGTATTCTGGATTCTGAAAGGGAGAAATGTGAAGCTATAAGTGAAGAGCGTTTAAACCTGCAACAAGGGAATGAACACCTTCAAAAAGAAATGGAAAACTTGAAAAAGCTCACAATGGAGGCACAACATACTGCAAAATTAAAGGTATTGGGTTTTTTTATATACTACTTCAGAATTAATGCAAGTTGTTTGGATTTGAATCTGCAAGAAACAAGGCAGTATTAGCTCACAACCTCTTTTAAAAATGAATTCAAATTGATTTTTACAATGATATCAGTCACTTTGACAAAGAATGCAATAAGATTTGTTTGGCATTATCTGCTTTTGACAAGTCCATGTTGGCTTCTAGCAATAGCTTTGCTTGCTTCTAGATGTTTGCAGATCCATTGATTGATTATATTTTCCATAATCTTCCCAGTTATTGATGCTCCATCTGGCCCTGGCGATTTGAACTTGTCTAGGAAAGCATTTCCATTTTCTTCCTGCTACCCATCATTTCCTTGTCATCTTCTCTCACTACTGACATTGCTCCAAGGGAATAGAAGAATTACTAATAGATAGATTTATGATTCAGACTTCTATATAATAGTTTGCTTTTTTCCTTTCCCTTGATTTTCTCCTTGATTTTCTTACTTTTGTGCATATATAAAGGACGGGGGGGGGGGGTTCTTTTGATGTTATTATTAAATATTCTTTTATAATCCCTTTTAGTACCCCAACTGCTCACATGCTTGTCTTTTGTTCTGTAAACCGCTATATCCCTTTCTTTTGTAATTTAGGTTTGCACATATTCATACTTCAATAATAAATAATTGGTTGAAGTCATGAAGTCTTGTAGGATAAAGGTGCAAGGTGTTACAAAGTTAAATTGGAGTTTAAAATAAAAATGAGAACAGTAAAAGATTAAAGATATACTCATTTAAAAACCCTTATTAATTTCTATGGATGACCAGGTCCAATGATATTTCTTCAGTGGAATTAAATATATTTAAATTGAAGCATGCTAAAGAAGGTTATTGACGGCTTGGCATAAGAAGAGAGCACAGTGCAAAATGTATCTGAAATGAATTGTTTCATTTTGCATTAATTTCCAAATTTAAACATACAGTACTTCTTCACTGGTATATATGTAAGAAACTTAGCTTTCAAATGTTGACAGATGTTAGTTTTAACTGTTAAGAATAACAATTATTTTTTTTCAGTATAAAACACTTATTTTTTCTAACAGATAAGTACAATGGAGAATGAACATTTATTAAAAGAACATGGGTTTGAAATTCGACTGAAAGAAATGGAAGATGTAAGTCAAAACTCAGTAACTGAGCTTAGACGCCTGTTGATGGCTCAACAAAAAGCAACAAATCGCTGGAAGGAAGAAACAAAGAAAATAACAGAAATAACTGAATCCAGAATAAATAGTCTAAAGTAAGGGGTGTTTTTCTTTGACATTTCTAAATGATTTAAATGACCACAGATATCAAACTCGTGGCATCATGTTGCTGTCACGTGACATTTTGTGATATTTTTTTCCCTTCATGGAGCTGGGGGGGATGTGGCCTGCACATGACACATCCAGCCCACAAGCCGCCAGTTTGAGACTCCTGATCTAGACATTATTTGTGAATTGATTACAAAACAAAAAAATCTGAAAATGTTCGCTCCACAACATCACCAGATACTCATCTGCTGTCTTCCAGACCTGGAAGAAAAATGGTACTATTTGGAAAAAACAACAACAAAAATAACTGTTAGATCTTACCTCAGAGGACAGAGCAGGCAGAGTTGAACTGTTGCTTTCTGGAAGGAGATACAGGTAGTCCTCGACTTACAATGAATCTGGCTTCCCCCCTTGAGTTTGCTTGTCAGAAAGTCGCAAAAGTTGATCCCATGCAAAAGTTGGGACACTGCAACTTTCATAAATATGAGTTAGTTGCCAAGCATCTAAATTTTGATCATATGCTCTTGGGGTTGCTGCAATGGTCATGTATGAAAAATGGTTATAAGTCACTTTTTTCAGTGCGCTGTAACTTTGAACAGTCACTAAATGAACTGCATGCTACAAGTCATGGACGGCCTGTAGTTGCCCATGGATTTTGAGGATGACTAAGGAATGAGTTAACAAATAAACTGTACATAAAGTGTTACAGAAGAGTTCAGATAGGCTAGCTCTATTCATGTTAAGTTTGTACCTTGTCTTTTTCAGTAAATTTTATAGTCACCTTGGATCAAAATTTCCATTTTTGAGCCAAGCTAATAGCTTGAGAAATTAGCATTGACCTTTTGCATAGTACAAAAATACATGTAGACAGAAACAATAAAGGAGAAAGGAGAATTATCTTTGAAGAAAAAAATGTTTGAATGAAAGAAAAAAAAAACATTTATTCAGGAAGTTCCGTTAGCCTAATTTGCTAACCTATCCTTAATTTACTTATCTAGTATCTGTCTGAAACTTATGTGAACTTGAAAATAAGCACAAACATCAAAGATAAGATACGCACTGAAATATAAGAAGTTGAAAAACTTCTGACTTTAAAATTTTACAGAGATTTCAGGCTATTTTACAGTATTAAATCTCCAAAGGAATTCCTTGAAGTGTCTTAGGTTGCTCAGATTTCAGTAATGCTGATTCAGTGTATTCTAATTATGTGTTCTAATGCTGAAAGGTGACCTCTGTGCTTTAAATTTATTAAAATATTTCACTTTAGTAATGTTTGTGCTGAGAACCACTCTATAAGCTAATTAGGTGAAAAGCAGGTTATAAATCTTGAATATAAAAGCAATCAGTTACTTTAAAGCTTCCACATCACCTTTCAAAAACTTTCAGATGCCTTTAATGGTAGCATGTCTGTAGTTATACAAACAAGTTTGCTTATTCCTGAACTTGCCAATTATAAAAACACTGATTTTAGGGACCATCAGCCGACTACAGAAATAAATGATAAGTGAACAGTTCATTTAACTGGAAGCTTTTTCAAAAACAAAAATCCATATATTCAGAATTACTGATTAATACTGTTGACACACAAGCTCCCTCATATCCATTTGACTAACTCTAATTAGTAGTTTGAATACAGTAAATCAGTCATAAATTGAAATAATCTTACTTTAAATTCAGCCTGTGCCTTTGTTTTACTAATTTTTCCATTCTACAAAATACTTGTGGAATAGTAAAACAATTCATTAGGTGTGATCTAAAACCATGTTTTTACATACTTAAATAAATTGCATCATATTAGTGGACTTCTGATTCCTTCATTCATAACATACTTGTTTTAACTGAAATGCTGTAACACCAAATTGTACCATTTATTTTATTATTTAAGAATGTTAACAGGATAAGAAACAGCAGCAGATATTGGAGATCTACAAAATATATAATTAATAACTGAACAGTGTAACTGTATAAATGAAGCATTTCATAAGAAATACATCTGCAATATGCTTCGTATTATCATATGAGAATTTGCATTAAACCTCACTAGCTTATATATTATTTCTTCTAATTTACTATTAAATTTTTGAAATGCAGGTTAACTCTAGCTACTTTCATATTAATCAATGAATGTTGAGATAGAAATCCACACACACGAGTCATAGTTTTGTATGCATTATTATGCATAATGTTTTGAAATTTTTTAGTAGTTGGAAACTGCAAATTATAAAAGATTGGGCAAGGCTTATATAGGTAAGAAATTTTATCATTGGGCTGTCTTGATTCTTCAGATCTTGGTTATATGGAGAACATATGTTCAATATGGAGGACTGTTAAATCTTTTCAGAAATTTATTTATTCTTTCTATTCCAAACAAGAGTGGAGTGGGTGGTGGAGAAGGAATGACATGGAATGGACTGCCATACACCAAATGAAAAGACATCCAATTGAGCAGAGGATTTCCCACCATTATTTAATGCTGTCATAGCATACTATACTACTATAAGAAAAAACCACAGTGTTAGTATTTTGGTGAAACAAGTGGGGGCATAGAAGCAATAATTATCCCAAGTATGATTTTAGAAAAACAAAAAGAATATGATGGAACTGGTTAACTTCAGGTGTTCCTCCAGAGCCGTGGTGGTGAAGCGAGTAGAGTTCTGTATGTAGTACTTAGCTGCCAGATGCCTGCAATTAGGCAGTTCACATCTCACCAGGTTCAAGGTTGACTCAGCCTTCCATCCTTCTGAGGTGAGTAAAATGAGGACCCAGATTGTTGGGGGCAATATGCTGACTCTGTAAACCGCTTAGAGAGGGTTGAAAGCCCTGATAAGTGGTATATAAATCAAATGCTATTGCTATTCCTTCACCCAAAATACTTTACTATGTGAGTGTTCAGATTAAATCCTCTCCATATAGTCCATTGTTCAGGAAGAGAAGAGAAGAACTTTATTATCCTAAATTCTTCTGGAAAGTATACTTACTACAAGTGGCTCCACAAGTTCACTGATTTTCATTAATGAGTTTGTTTGATCTTATGTGACAGAACCGAGCTGAGTCGTCAAAAGCTTCATACCCAAGAATTATTTTATCAACTGGAAAGAGCAAATGAAAAGGTTATTGAGGTAATATCATTAATATGACCCAAATGTTATGCTTCAGCTATAAGGACAGTTCTATTTGAATGTTACTGTCATTTCAATTGGAGCTGTTCTGACCCAGAGACACATATGCTTTTTCTAATCTCACACATTGGAAAAATGTTAAAAATGGCTAGTAATTTTACTGCTGTTTATACATTAAAATGTAGTGAATATCCTGGATGAATAGTTTTTTATTAATACTTACCTATAATTTATCCTTTCATCCTGTTGTATTTCATTGTTCTGCAATTATACAGTCACAAATGTAAATTGCACTTTTCATTTAAATGTTCATTTTTCTGCAATTACACAGACATTGTAATCATTATCTTAACCATCTGGTTAAAAAAAATAGAAGTTAATTTTTTATCCTGATAAAAATAAAACTACCTTATAAACAAATGCCTCCTAAATCCTTCTGTGCTCCCTCCTGGTAATGGAAGGGTGTTTCTGCCAAGTGATTATAATCCCATCAGGGTTCCCAAGGCGTGAAGCTCAAAAGCTAACAGGCATCTGTATCCAGCAGCAATAGAGGAAGATGCTGGAGGCACATGATCATTTTAGTGACAACATCAAAGACATCATTTCTTACTATATTTATTAAGAAAACCATATAAATGTCTTGGACATCAGTGAACTGAAATAGATTAAAATTGAACATTTTTCAATCAGAAGATAATAGTTTTTATGTCAACCGACCAAGCAGACTAAACAGGAAAAATAACAAGATGTGCAAAATCTTCTTTATTGTAAGGCTTCAGTAACAACTTTCCAAACTGACTTTTATGTTGTTCTTTATCAATTGTGTTTTTATTTTTCAAAGTCTACTTGCAATTTCTTTTGGAAATTTTACATTTGTAATAAATGATTTCATTTATACAGAGTGAAAAATTAATGAGGGAATATCAAGAAAAAGTCAACCGACTTCAAAGTCGACTAAATCAGGCAGAAGAGAGGGCAACTGCAGCATCTCAACAGGTATCTAAATTAAACTGGTCCAGTTAAATGAACAAAAGTTCAGTCTTTATTTTAAAAAAAGAGAAATATACTTTATGGAATAATGGTTACTGTTGAAATCAATGCATATATTGTATGTAATTGTATATATGCGTGATAAGGCCTTATAGATACAATTTTTGTACTTGCATTGCTTTCTATTTTTTATATTAATTTTCTTGTTATATGGAAATAAAGGCAAAACATTTAAATACAGAACTAGGAGGTATACTAAAAGGGAATGTCTGTCCAGAAACTATGAATAGGTTTCAAGAACTAACATAAAATTGGTTTACTTGCAAATTATATGTGAAAATTGTGTTAATTAACACAACCATTCTTTCAAATCCATTGGCTTGAAAGGTAATTTGGTAAGTAAAATATAAGAATGCAATATAAAAACTGTTAGCATTAATACACTGGTCTCTTACAACTGGAGACTTCTGTATTATTTCACTTGCAGGATCAGATCTATATGCATAATTCATAATGGGATAAACAGGTTATGCCATTCAGAATTTGGACCACTAATCACCGTAGCTGATAAATATTGGAATCCACTTATATCTGTAAGGTCTTAATTCCTCAGAAATTCCCTACTCTCACATAAATAGGTAGAAGCTTCACGTAAGCTACTAATGAATTTGCAGGTCAGAGAACATTTAGTGTGTTCTTAACAATGATGGAGGAGAAAAAAATTATATAGGAGGAAAATAATTTCTGTAAGTTATGTCTATTTCAGGTTGTATTGTCATCTAATTTGTTTAAAAGGACCATTGAAGAAAGAAAGTAATCCTCGTTTGTGTGTTTAATTACAGCTCAGCATCATAACATTGCAGAAGAAAAAGGCCGCCTACTTGATAGAGCAAAAGGAAATGTAAAGAAATACGTCCTTTCATAGTGTATAAGTAAAGGTTGCCTAAGAAAAGTAACTTTGGAGCCTTAGAATGCATCATGTAGAATATTTTCCAGATAATACTTTATTGCTTTATAAAACAAAATGTATTTTCCCTATTAAAAACAAACATTAAACACTCAGCTGAAAAAATATGAAAAAAACCCCCTACAAACTTTAGTTTCGAAAATTAGAATTGTACACTATTGAGTTGGATTTTTCTAATCTATACAACTTATTTACTGGTTATTTGACTTTCAGTTGTTTTTATGTGAAGTATTGATTTGAAAATAATGTTCTATCCATTCATGTAATATTGCTGAATTGCTGCCTGGCATCAATGTTGCTTACCTGTTTAAAAAGTACAGAGACTTGGGATATCAGATATACAAGTAACAAACCTAATTCTTATTTGGCATTTGAATTATTGAAAAAGTAGAAATTCCAATTATAGCAATTGTTTTGCTGTTCTATAACAATGATTAGAATAATAACAATGATTAGAATAATATCCCATTGTCATAACATATGGACTAAATTAGCTACATTATCTTGGAAAATCCATGATTTCTCAAAATGGAAAAATCTAATGTATATTTGAAACCCCTCCTTTTGTTAGGTACAAGGAATACATTAAAAAGGGGGAAAAATATTTTGTTTAGAATTAGATAAAATAAGGTCAGACCAGGCAGTGCTCAGAGAAATTGCAAAAAAAACCCCAAGAGTTACATCTCGGACTCTGCAGTAAGCATACTAAATGTTGAAGTTCTAACGCTACAATTAGAAAAAGAATAAACAAGTATGGCTTGTTTGGAAGGGTTGTCAGGAGAAAGCCTCTTCTACTAAAAAGAACATGGAAGCATGGCTTAGGTTGCAAAGTTGCATATGAGCAAATCACAAGACTTCTGGAACACTGTTCTTTGGATAGATGAGACCAAAGTGTAGATGTTTGGCCATAATGCAAGTGCCACATTTGGCAAAAACCAAATGCAGCATATTAGCACAAACATTTCATACCAGTCATCAAGAAGGGTGGAAGGGTGGATGATTTGGGCTTGTTTTTCAGCCACAAGACCTTGCATTGATTGAGTTGACCATGAACTCTTCTGAATATCGAAGTATTCTAAGTTAAGTGCGAGGCCAGCTATCCGACAGTTAAAGTTTGGACAACGTTAGATCATGCAATAGGACAATAATTCCAAGCATACCAGCAAATCTACAACAGAATGGCTGAAAAAGAAAAAAAGAAGTTGTAATGGCCCAGTCAAAGTCCAGACCTCAACCAAATTCATTGCTGTAGTGGGATCTCAAGAGAGCTATGATGGCATGGTGTAATAAGCCTTATATCAGCAGTTCTCAACCTGGGGGTCGCGACCCCTTTGGGGGTTGCCTGACCCTTTCGGGGGGTCACGGACCCACGCCGCCGCTGCCGCCCGCTCGCTGCCCGCCCTGCCTCGCCCCCCGCTCACCCGTCTGGCCCGCTCGCCGCCTGCACGG
>JANHFR010002083.1:21251-42145 GCA_032468015.1 Mimophis mahfalensis | reverse complement strand
CCCACCCCCCTGCTGGAGGACATCCCAGAACGTCTTGGGTGGGCACATCCTCCTGCCTAGCCAGTCCTTGTCCTCCAGCGGGGGGGGGGGGAATCTTAGAAGCCCCGCCCACAGGTTGGGGTCCCCACAAGTGACAAAGTGTATTAAGGGGGTCACGGCATTAGGAAGATTGAGAACCACTGCCTTATATTGTTCATTTGGGGGTTGTAATTATCTACTTCTAAGAACTGCTAAGGACCAGGTGATTATTATTATGTCCTGATACATAAAACCATAGAACTCAGTGAGGGTGCTTTTTCAATGACTGTAGATATCTGTGACAGGTTGTTTACATTATTTTCGTAACCTTGAGAACATGGCAATTAGTCATAGGCCAAGCAGTGATCTCATCTTTCCAGCAATACTGAAAAAGCCGCCTTTGTATTTGGCCTGCAGTCTAAAAACTCCGTATAAGCAAGGCTTCAAAATATAGCATGTTTCAGGAACTAACATGCAAATACAATTTTTGCCTTTGCAACCTAACCTGAAACCTCTCCAGCTTATCACTGCAATCCAGTGTATGCACAAAGCAGTAGAATCAAACTTGTTTCTCTTGGCTCAAATAGGCATGAATGGAAGTTGACCCTTTTATTTATGTATACTTTAGAACAGTGGTTCTCAACCTTCCTAATGCCATGACCCTTTAATACTGTTCATGTTGTGGTGACCCCCAACCATAAAATTATTTTAACATACACCTGTATTTGTATTGAAATATGTGTTTTCCGATGGTCTTAGGAGACCCCTGTGAAAGGGTTGTTTGACCCCCAAAGGGGTCCTGACCCACAGGTTGAGAACCACTGCTTTAGAATATAGCAGTAATAAGTTAATGTATTTTTTTCATTTTATGGTTTCCCATCTGATTTTTTTTTAAAAAAAAGAATAATTGTCAGTTTTCATAATGCAGAGAAGCGAGTTTTTCAACGTGCTTTAGAACTGACAATTTTTAACCTGTTTATAATTAATGAATTGGACAAATTTGTGGATAATGCTAAACAAATCAAAATAGTAAAAAAAAAAAAAAAAGGCAGAATTGAGAAAGGCTCCAGAATGATTTCTTTAAACTGGTTAAATGAAAAATAAGGATCAATTTAAGAAAATGTAAAATAGGATTGTGAATGAAATAGAAAATAAATTTTATTTCAAAACAGAACTTCGTTTTGGGAAAATGTTTGGTCATGGGACAGAATTGCAGTTCAGATCAAGCTTCTTAGGCTGCAAAAATCTGAATTACTAGCATAATAGTTTTCTGAGCGTTTAAACCCCAGATCTTAAAATTGTAAATTATTTGTCCTAGAAGTGTAGGTATTTTAATTCAAAGGAATGTATCTGGCTGTTTATTTTTCTTCCTCATGCAAGACAATGTTTTCAATCAAGTTATTTCCTGCAGGGCAGAACATGTTCACAAAAAAAAATTAACTTTGTCTGTTACAAGGTTACCATTTTTAATCTTTTTTCTGAATTTATTTGAAATTAGCTTTGCAGACAACCACAAAGATTATCTCCTTCTGCCCAAATATTTAAAACTTTAGCTGCATATTTATCCTGACTGACTGATCTTACCTCCACCCCCTCTAATTTTTGTGGCAGAATGAACAAGGAAGTTGGAAATGAAGAAAGAGAAATATCTTGAAGTCAGAGTATATCCAAGAAAATATCTAAATGTTCAGCAGCTGTGAGAAAAGCAGATTCCATGCTAAAGATTGTTAGGGAAGAAATTCAAAATAAAAATAAAGAGTGTTGTAAATCCAAGTCTATGGTATATCTTCGTCTGGAATGATAGACTTCTAGGCACATTGAAGAAAGATGTAACAATATTGAAAAGTGCAAAAGGTGGCAACCAAAAGAATTGGGGATCAAATACCCTTCCTACAAGGCAGGCCTAGAATGATTAGAACAATCTAGTGGGGGGGGGGGGTCACAAGTAGAACATGACTGACAAAATCATGGATAGCAGAGATAGCAGACGGGGGCAGTTTTATTTCTTCCCACAAAGCAAAGCACATGACGTCTTCACAATTGCCAAACTTGTTCCAAGGTAGTCAGGGCTAAGATGGATAACTTTATGTGAATAGTCAAGCTTATTTTGAAATGTCAATTACTAGGGGAATCAACAATGAGAATGTCCCTATCCTTGCTGAGATCCCATTCCTTGCTGTCCCTATCCTTACTGAGGGCACATTTTTGGCCACTGAAAGAAAACAAACTCTGAAATGAAATAGGCCTTGGCCTAATCCAGCAAGATTGAATTTATTTATCTATTGCATTTTTAGACACTGCCCATCTCACTAACCAAGTGACTTTTTATAAATGTGGCTTCTGTTATCTTCTCACCTCTAACCACGCCTGGTAATTAGCAACATAGATAAAAAGAGTACCTTCTGTGTTAATCCTGGAGGTTTAAAAAAAATTAAAACCTTGTAACCACAGTACAGAAAGCAACAAAGTAAGGAACAAGACTTCAACAAGTAGTTTGAGACATCCCTGTTTTACTCCAAGCTTTTAAGTAGCATTGGGGGGATATATTCTTTGATCTTAAGAATAATTCCATGTACAGAATTACAGACTATTATCCACAGAAAACTTATTAAACTGTCTAACTTAAAATCTACACATTACTTAGGAATTTGGTTAAAGACCACTAGGTTAATTTTGAGATGTCAGAAATTTGCAAAAATCAAGCATATTATGAAAGACATTAGTCATTTTGTGAATGTCATAACCAATGAATCATTCAATATTATTGCAGAAGGGAACCGGGAAATGAGACAGATGGAACAAATGGCATGCTATTCAAAGCAGACACACTGAGATGAAGGAGAACGTAAGAATAGAAAAAGGGAAATTCACAATTGTGGTTTAAAGACAAAAATACACAAATGTTATATATGCCATCATTCCATTAAGGCTTATATTAGGAAACATATAATTGAAGATGTTGAATCCCTCACTGATTAATTTGAGTTAATGTGAGTATTTGCTGATATTTTACCTATTTAACATTGTCAAATGAGTATATACACAAATATCACACCAGAACACTTAAGTGTATTGCAAAATGTACAGCATTTATTCACATACAGACAAAGGCACAATTCTACTAAATATTTTAACAAAAAATACAGCCATTTTCAACTAGGTCTTTATAAATACTTCAAAAACGGAGGAAAATAAATACAGGATTGGGCCATGTAATATAAAATAGTCATCTCTACATATACTTTATTTCTATTTGTTTTATCATCATGCACCTGTTTTCAAATTGGAGCAAAATGGACACCAAAGCTAGGCACATAGTGAAAAAATCCTCTGTACAAGGTTTTACAAATGTAGTAAGATCTTTTTACCCAATTTATGTAAAATAATCAAGATTTTGTACATATGAGATATATTCTCATTAGTTCAGACTGGCACTATGTGTGTGGGTGTCCACAATCAGACAGCGTTCCAGTCAACATTACTAAAATGTTTATTACCCTATATTTCAATGTAGTACACCAAGTATAATCAGATTTCTTGGGCAAACTGCATAAGTAAAATGTGGAGCTAACAAGAAATCTCCATTGTTTTCTTATCAATGAAATGAATGTAGTGGTGGTAAAGATGATGATTTTATTTATAAATTTTCATGTACTGAGTGTTAATATAGTATGAAACAGGTCATACTGATTTTACCTACTTGTGTAGTTGGAAGATGGGGGAAAGGGGGAAACCACTAAATTTTCTTCTTTTGTTATTAATTTTTGGTTCAGCATTAATCAAAACATCAGAAAGCTTATTAACCTAAACACGGTGGGGAAAACAGATAAGGCATTCTTTCTGCACAAATGCTAACATTCCTAATAGTGCAAATGTAATCTGATACCTCTTTCAAAATTGATCATAACATTGAATAATGTTTATTTAACATCAAATTTACTTCTATGGCTTGATGAAAAACTCCCTGTTGGGCAGGTTAACCAATATTATTTCACTTAAACCTCACCTGAAACTTATTGTAGTGAATAATGAATCAATCACATCCCTTTTATATTTAACAAGAACATGCCTGCTTTTAAAGCAGCAAACCTTGCGATATACCTGTAATATATGGATAGTTCAATCAAAAGCAACAAAGCTGTATATCTCTTACATCTTTCCAGTAGCTTTCTAAAATGGCATCTAAAAATGTTTAGAATGTAAAGTCTTAATCTGCTTGTTAATTCTATCCATCCTGACTCAAAGGCTATGCATGGACTACTCTAATACAGCGCCCTGTAGGAAGGGAATGGGGAATAGCGAGCATTCTTTTAAATTTGAGTAATTTTCTTGACAATGAAGCAAGCTGCAAAAAAAATCTGCCTATATAAAATTATGGAATCTGCCTATAAAGCATTGGAACTCCAGTGTACCAATAGCCACCACTGGAACTACAGCTATTATATACACAGTGAGCCTAAGATCAGAAAATGATGATTCTGTTGAAATGTGTCCATTTCACAACCTCATCGTTCATGGATGAGTCGCATTTCAGTTTCCCATTTAGTTCTAACCATAGCATCCTGGGATATTTCAATTTGATAGGCCAAATTAAAAAAAGGCCTTTCAAAGGCTGTTTTGTATTTTAATGGAAGCCAATTACTCATATATTAAACTATGATTAGCCCACTAAGCTAGATACTGAAAGTGGAGGCAAAAGAGAAGTGAGGGGAAAAGTGAACTTGTAGCTTATTTTCAAATCATAGTTTTGTCTTCTTGGGATTGTTACTGCTGCTTTAGAAGTAAATGGGGATATGTTCAGATGCATGTTCCCAAGTTATAGAATCCATGGATTGGTAATTTAGAATTCATGGGATTACATACAATATTTATCTATCCAAAAATTGGGCCTGTAAGAAAACTACTTTGCAAACCTCCTCAAAAACCATGTATTGTTGATGATCAGTGACTTGCATAGCAAGATGAAACAGTAGCACTCTAGTTATCAGTTGAAACCTCTGGAAGACTTTAGTCAAATTGCAAGGTTCCAACATTTGTTTTAAATATAGTAAGTAAAAACTAATGATGGACTGAGAGGAGAGTTGCCAAAACAAAATACCTACTGCTCCTTACATTTCTTGTAACTTATCTCTGGTATTGTTTATATCCAAGTTGAGTCCCAAAAGTTGTAATCATCTAAAACTACCTTTGTGTCTTACAAATGCATCCTGTTGAGTGCACAAAATAGGCTAATAATCTGTTCATTTATTATTGCTGATGGCTTTTTCTCTCTAATTATTGCAGTTTTTTAATGATGTAATCAAAACACTCTTTTGCCAAATCTAATCCATATCATGAAGTCTTGTTGTTAAATTGGCCTGAATGTAAAGCACTACTCACATCTTATTGCCTTACCATTTTATTCAAAAAAATATACATATATATTTATTACATCCTCTTTTTTTTGTATTTAAAGTAACCCTTATGTGTTAGAAACTTGCATATCCCAACACATATTATTAGTGCATATAAAGAAAGGCTGATGACTACTGCCTTTGGAAATACTGTACAGTCACATCTTCATGGCAAACTTCATTAGTCTGCCATTGCTTCTCCCAAGTCTGATGAAATGCTAAGAATTTTTCTATTGTAAAAAATCTCACCCATTAGAGATTTACAATTTGCACTGTGTATCAGGGTGGGGAGTCCACAGGAGAAACAAGACAGCCAACCCTGTTTTGCCACAAAGACACGTTTAAGTCTCTCTCACTTGAACTGTCTTTGTATGGCAGGTGCTAGCAGAATACAGGAAGCTTACAAACCTACCTTTCTTTCAAAACAAGATCAAGTACTTTAAGACCCCTCTTCCCTTAATTTGAGAGAAGTTAAGTAATTTTCCTTAATTCTTTGTCCGGGTCCCTTCAGATTAGCACTGTATATATGCTGCAGTTACTGTTTTTATTCTGGGCAGTGGTTCTCAACCTTCCTAATGCCGCGACCCTTTAATACAGTTCCTCATGTTGTGGTGACCCCCAACCATAGAATTATTTTCACATACACCTGTATTTGTACTGAAATATGTGTTTTCCAATGGTCTTTGGCGACCCCTGTGAAAGGGCCATTTGACCCCCAAAGGGGTCCCGACCCACAGGTTGAGAACCACTGCCTTAGGGTATCTACCTGTCATGCAAATTCTTCTTACCTGCTTGATAAATTTTGTGATAAAACATTTGGCATTAACAAAAGTTTCAGCTGCCAAAATTCCCCTGAATTCTAATATAGCAAAAAACGAGACTGGGATTTACTCTAAGCACAGCCTGAGGAGAGTGACCATGTAGATTACGATAAGCAGTGCACCAAAATGTAATTCATTACTCTCTTACATATCAACAGCTTGTGCTTTTCAGGGATGGGAAAAGAAAAACAGTGCTATCTGCCTAAATTAGGGTCTACCCACACAATCCACTTAACTTATCCTTTTTAAAATGAGCATTGAGCTTATTAATCAATTGGAAAACAATATTATTTTCTCAGATTTCTTTCAGACATTTGCAAGAATGTTCACATCTCACAGTCATGAGAATGGTGGAAGAAATACTCATACTCAAGTGCACGTAAACAACTTTCTACATCCCAGGGAAAATGTCTTTATTCTTTGTAGGTCTTGTAGTCATAATTTAAAACTCTCTTTGTCCCACCAATAAATAGAACAGAGTAGCTCCTTTTTTATATCCAGGCTGGGACTTCACTGATTCCAGTGCTGTCTTCTGTATCACTCTTCAGTCAGGAGGCAAGAATACTTCTCCTAATAATATCTGTCCTTCTAGGGAGAGTGCTATTTGATCCAAGCCTGCATTTCTTCTCAGCCATCTCGGTTTCTGAATCACTCATCTCTGCATCAGGGGCATACCCATCATTCTCGCTGTCCACTTTTAAGTTGCTTTTTGCCCTGTCTTTAGGGGAAACTTGTCCGAGGGCCGAGTAAGAGAAATTAGAGTTTTGGCGGCATGCCTCCTCCTGCCCCTCCCCCTGCTGTTGCCTTTCTCCTTTCTTTGGAATTCGGAATCCTCCCCAATTTTTCACAGGGCTTCTGGGTGTTGTAGGCACTTTAACTGGAGTCGGGTTATAATTTATTCTGAAAAAGGATCCATTGCATTTAGGCACGATATCTCTCCGGATTCCGGGTACTGATCTGCCACTTGGGTGGTTCACAGCCCTTTTGTTTTCTAGCTGCCTCTGAAATGATTCATTTGACTTCAAGGGCTTGTAATTATGTTTGGGAGATTTCTCCTTCAGTCCTACCTTTATTGTGTCACAATGGGAATGATTGTCTCTTTTCCTATGGTCTTCTGTTACAATGCCATTCTTCTGTTGTGCTGCGCCAAGTTGTGCTTCTGCAAAGGTTTTTTCAAAACTGAAAAAGCTACCAGAAGAAGCAAGCCCCTCCCTTTGACTGGGCTGCTTCAGCAATGGTTTGTTACTGTGCCCAGGATTTCTCCTCATTTGCTCTCTCTTCTCTGTTTTTTTCAGTGAATGACTCAATGACATGCCCATTTGTTTTCGGAAGAAAGCCGAATGCCATTTCAAATCTTCTATCTTAGGTGCATCTGGGTCCAATGGCGAACTGTTGAAGAGCACCAAATTTTCCATTGAGGAGAAAGAGGAAGGCATACCTGGAGAGACACCAATAAATGTGTTAAAGTTTTTCTAAAATTACCCATCTAGTATTACCTTTAATAAAAACTTCCATTAGTTGCAGTAAATTCTTACTGGAATGAATGGAATGTGAAAATGAACTTAATCTAAGACTCATTTTTCCCACTAATTCCAATAGGGCTTACATTCAATTAATTTACCATAGCTGCAACTCTTTCTTTACTCATATTGGTAGTATGATCAGTACTAACACGGGGTATTAATTTCACATTAAATTGTATCTTAGGTATCTAATCAGTTAAGTTGGTAGAAATAAATTAAGGCGTTTTAATGATAACACTACTTTGATGCACTAACCACTGTCTTCATCATTTTTGCTTTTTAGCTCGCGCTCTCTCTTTTTTTTTTTTAGAAAAACAGAAACAAATCTAAACCTACTAACCAGTTTTAGTCCTGCCTGTGCTGTAGTAAGGAATGTCTACCACATTCCCTGCTACAGTAATGACAGTATTTGTCAATTTTTGGCACATTTTGACCTGTATGCCACAAGTGTTAAATGTCTATGGAGATTCTCAGTCATCCAGGTCATGATTGTCCCAGAGGTGCTTTTTCAAGAGGCAACTGGACTTTCTGGTTTTTCTTTGAAGACATTTTGCTTCTCATCCACGAAGCTTCTTCGGCTTTGACTAAATGGTAGGGAAGGGAAGGATTTATATTCCTTGCAGGCAGCTGGTCATTTGCAGTCAGTAATGCCATCTATATAGCTTTATCTGTGTGCTCAGGGTCACAAATGGGTGTGGAACCTTCTTGGAACTGTTAAAAAGACTGTGTTGTAAACTGGAGGGAGATAGTGTCATATCCTTCCCCCTCTGTTGAGAGAGGGCTGCTCATTTTTGTCATGAGTGGCCTCTCTGACTCCTCTTTGAACCACATAGACAGAGCGGACTGCTGGTTTAAAAGAGGGATACATCATCTACCTCCCATCTACAACACAGTCCTTTCAACAGTTCCAAGAAGGCTCCACATACATTTGCACTACTTTGGTGACCCCGAGGACACAGATAAACCTCCAGGTGGCCTTACTGATTTGCTAGAAGAATACAAATGACAAGCTCTCTGGAAGAAGTATAAATCCTTCCATTCCCCACCATCCAGTCAGAGATGAAGAAGTTTCTTGGATGAGAAGCAAAATGTCTTTAAAAAAAAAAAAAAAAAAGTCCAGTTGCCTCTTGAAAAAGTACCTTTGGGACAGACTCAAGATAAAACCCAGTTTTATCCCAAACATATTCTGTAGACCGCTTAGGAGAGGACTGTAAAGCACTGTGAAGCGGAATAAGCGCTATTGCAATCTCCAGACTACCAAGCGTGCTAGTGCCCTTATCCTACTGACTAACAAATACTTAGAATGCATTTCTAAAGGCAATATATAAAGATAAACAGTGTAAGGACAGGGGAAAAGAAAGGATGGCTAGCACAGATACGGAAAGCTACAGTGTGTATATGTATGTTATCTATATATCAGTTTGAAAGCATGCAAATGCAAGTAGATAAACAGAAACCGCTTCAGTGGGAAATAAGTATTCTGTATGTGTCTTCGGAGAAGGGCGGCATATAAATAGAAATTTTAAAAAAAAATTCCTTCAACTACACTGCTACTAAAAGTACACAGAATATGATCTTAAGTACGGCTATGTGAAAGAAAGGAACTATCAAACACATGGTCTACTAGGGAGAGTGTATTCCCCAGGCAGAAACAGCAAATATTACATAACTTTTAAAATATATTTATCCCTACAGGAACCCCCTTCAGTCAAATAGTGATTTTCATTTTACTAATTTATTTAGCTTTTGAAATGTTAATGTGCCCTAATAAAGTACAAGTGTTAATTTGCCAAAATTAAAGCAGAGAAAATTGTAGAAGCTATTATATATCATTCTCGGAGGAAGCAATATGTGTGGAGCTTTCATTTTTTCTAATTGAAGGGCAGGAGCGGGGCCTTTTATCGGTCCCCTTCAAAGCAAGGTGCTCTTTTTCCCCAACCACCTTACTTTTACAGAAATTGTTCGTTTTTTAAAAAATGTTCCTCCTACATATTGAAAAAAATGTCCCATTTGACCAAGCAATATAAATGATGTATTTGGCTGATATATAGGTGCGCTTTTAAGACATCTTGTAATAATAAATTGTGATTAAGCTACAAAATGCCTAAAAATCACAAAACTAATTTAGGTTTTTGAACTGCATCAATTAAAAATCAACACTGTCTTAGCTTGGTCTATGGCGCACAAATATATTTTTCATAGCTTTATTAAAATGTTAAACGGAATTATTACAAGTTTTATTAAAATACAAGTATGAAACAACTGAACAAAATTTAGAACCTTATCCTGTGCTAAAGTTATATAGAATATGAGGATGAAATATAACCCTATCCTCTAGGTTTCTGATCAACATCTGTTGACTTTTAAAAAGCATCTACTTATTTCTACTCATGATTAGCAAACTTTCTGTAATCAAAACGCCTGAAAAAAATGACGCGTGGAGTTGTAAGGAGCCTTCTATTAATATTCAAATGCATACTGTATGTATACACTTGCAGGCTATCACTTTCTCTGCAAATTTCTGGGTGTGGATATATTCACTGCAAGAATGTAGTCTGTCCAGGAATGCATACCAGTAATCTTTGACAGAAATAAGGTTCCCAAATCCTGCTTCATATAATGCAATTATACTGATTAGAATTTGCTAAATGTTGCATGGATGTGAGAAGTGGCAACTTGAAGATATTATGACTTTCAAAAGGAAGCAAAAATAGGAAACAAGACTACAAGCAGCAAACTACAAAACAGCCATAATAACAATATTTTTGTAAGGATTTGCAATGGCTATAATTTTAAAGAATAATTTTCCAAGTATATAAAAATATAAATAAATTCCATAAAGTGTAGCAGAGATAATACATGCAACCTTTTTACAGCTGGGGGCAATGGTGAAAAGATAATTTTGATTTAACTAAACTTAAAGGCAATCAAATCAAAATTTTATTATGGTCTAGCATAAAGAAAGTTAATGTCATTATTTCCCATTTACTGTATTTTTCTGAGTATAAGATGCACTTTTCTCCACCCTAAAAACGGGTGAAAATTAGGGTGCTTCTTATACTTCAAATGTAGCCCTGCCCACCCTCCATTTTCACCCTCCGTGCGGCATTTTAAACATGTTTCAGGCCGCGTTTTCAGCCTTGTTCAAGGCTGCAGGGATCGCTAGAACATACCTCGTGCCTGTTCCTTAGAAGATCAGCTGCATGGTATAAGCTGCCCATTCTGCCCCAAAGCATGTGAGCTCACAACAGCTGATTGGTGGGTGGATCTGCCTCCAGAATACCCCCAATCAGCTGCTCATGCTGAATCAGGCTGTACTGAAACTGAAACAGGCTTCAGCAAGGAGATAAAGGGGGGGAAAATCTGCCTTTGCAGAGGCAGATGTTTTTCCCTTTGTCTCCTTGCTGAAGCCTGTTTCAGTTTCAGCACAGCCTGATTCAGCATGAGGTCCTGGAACACCCCCAATCAGTTGTTGTGAGCTGTTGGGGAGGAAAACAAGAGGGGAAAAAATCTGCCTCTGCCTCCCAGCTGGGAGATATTTTTTTTTTCCTTTGTCTCCTGTGCTGAAGCCGGTTTCAGCTTCAGCACAGCCTGATTCAGCACAGGAGACAAAATACTGGGAGGCAGAGGCAGATTTCCCACCCCCCTTGTTTTCTTCCACAAAAGCTGGGTGCATCTTATACTCTGAAAAATACAGTATTTGTTTTTCTTACATCAAGAAAGGAGACAAAACTTTAAGGTTACAGCATTAATTTTAATTCCATTTCGTTTGGCAATGTTTTTCCAATACCATTCTCTGAAAAATAACAGAAAATGACAAAGCTTACCTGAAGCTCTTTCATGATCTACAAGATTTGTGTAAAGATTAAATATCTGTTCCTGGACTTTGCAAACAGATCTTTTAATTTTTTCCCGTCGGGTCACCATGTAAGTGAGATTCCGTACCTAGAAACATTGAAAATATTGCTAATATGAGGAATGCATAAAAGAAAGTTTAAGATTATTTTTAAGTTATTTGGAAAAAAAAACACAGTAGTCCATCTGGAAACCACTTTACAGTGACAAAAAGGGGGAAAAAAAACAAAGTAAAGAAGCATCTTGGATGAAAAGCTATACATTTTCAAGGAAAAAAACCAAGAAGTCCAGTTGCCTTTTGAAAAACACCTTTACAATAACCATGACCTGGATGATTGAGAATCTCCATAAATTTTAGAAAAAAAGATTTTTCATTAAAAGGATTAAAAAGAGGAAGATTATATAACATACATAGAAAACCTTAAGACAGCATTAATGGCCTTCTATTAAAATTGATACCTTGTAAATTCAGCCCTTTCAATCTGGAACCCAAATCTACCCTAATTGCACAGATGTTTGAAGTTACTCAACAGCTAAGAGAAAGCATAAACTAAGAAAAAACAGATCTATTTTACTTTCTGCATTTCAGTTTGAAGATGTAATCTGTAAGAAAAAAGCTCTTCCTGAAAGTAGGTGTGCAGTATACAGATTCAAAGCTAGCAGCTTATTTTGAACCTGGCATAAATATTCTTGTTCTACCTACCAGCTGAACCTTAAAGAAACTTCAAATTTTTCTAGTCTCAACACTGTAATCGGTTGACTCCGGAAAACAGGCATTTTTGTTCAGGGGTTAAGGAGACTTACAGGAACAATAAGCATGTCTGCAGAACATCTAAAGCACCTTCTTGTTTGAATAATGCACACTTCTACAATCAGCAATTAGCTTTTATACCATTTTCATCTTCTAAGCAATGAAAGGAAGTTATCCAGCAAGGCTACACAATGATTATCAAAGTTGCACAGTCACATCCATTTCAGTAGCTTCTACTAATCACAGGAACTCTCAGTGAAGGGTAAGAGCCATGTTTGAAAAAGAATTGAGGCATTAAGTTTTGGAATGCAATCCTCCAAGCACATACCCCAAAACATCTGAGTCCCTCACACTGGAAAAGTACTCTATGTCCCATTTTTGCTTTAGAATTGAAAGTGATATACATCCAGTATTTTGCAAAATACTGCAAAATTCTCCTGCAAGAATTAATGAATCTTTTCAATCTGGCATTTTATAATTAGGGAATCCTGAATGTCTATCAGTACATTGCATATATATCCTAATTAACGGAATACAGACAGATGTTATGTTAGATTTTTAGGCAGTTTAGAAATCCTAGTTTGCACAGAATAGCAAGGACATCTTACTAAAAGTAGAATCTGATTAGACTAATGTACGTAAATTGTACTATTTTTAATCTTTAAGTTACTTTAATCAATGTATGGCATAAGGAATGTTACACTTAGATCTGTGTTCTACCTCTCTTCAAAAACATAGTAGCTTACCCTCTCCAAATCTTGCCGGAGGTGAGTGAAAAGCTGTAGTCGCCTGAACAGAACATCCTGTTCCCGTTTGGCTAGATTGTCCTCTTCATCTTTCTTTGGGGTGATCAAAGGTTTGTTGAAGTTTGATTTTCTCTTCAATTTCCAATACTGATACAGGAATTCTACAGAGTCCTCTGGAAGTTGCAGAGCCTTAGCCACTTCTGAAGCATTAACAAAGGCATAAAACCCATCCTCCAGTTGCTGGAGTTTCTGCTTTCGAATACTGACTCGATGAGCTTCCTCCTGATTTTGAGTTAGGCTATCATATGGTTCTAAGTGACTCAGAGAATGATCATGTGCCCCATTCTCATTTTCCTGGACAGTTAATTCATTGAGGTTTTCCTCATCCGACTTCTTAGTAGAACTGTGCTTCGGACAATAGGATTTGAATTTGACTTCATCGTTGTCAGCCAGAATAGTCTTCATCTCCAAACCACGGTCAAATGCACAAGTCACATGAAAGGCTGTGCGGCAATTTTTTACTGAACACTGCAGGGGGAAAAAAACCAATTTTGAAGTATTTAAATATGTAGTAAAGATCATGAACCTTATGTTACGGCCAGATCCCCTAGATTGAAGCTTTGGACATCATACAAGTTTATCAGAATAGCAATTCAGAATTGAGCCTAGAGCCTGTATTATTAACTGTTGTTTGCTCTATAGTCAGGAAGCTCAAAGTATGAACAGGAAGTAACAATGGCTGATTTGTGAGTTATTATCAAGAGAGTGATAGTTGAACTTATAAGTCATCAACTTATGACCAGTTGCTTAATGACTATTGAAAGTTATGATGAACCTCCCCAGGGTACTGGGGAGGATCTGGCTACAAAGTTCTGAGAGCCACCCCACCCCTGTTGTCATGTGACCGCATTTCAGGCATTCGGTATCTGGCCTGCCTTTACAACCATTTGCAGCATCCTGCAGTTACATGATTGTTTTTTACAATGGTTTTGCCAAAACTTGGCATTTATTTCCCGTTTTCGGCAAAAGTGAACCATAGTGAACCATCAAAATCATGGTGTTTGCTTTACGACAACTGCAAAAAGGTTGTAAAAACATGGGTGACCCATTTTACAACTGTAATGACTTACAACCACAAGAGAAGATTTCACTAGTTGTAATACCTACCTTTATGAAAATAACCAATAATTATATATAAAAGTGATCATATTGCTAATGTAAATGCTGTAATCTAAAGATATCATGGCAGTATAATCAAGTATCTGTTGATTGTAACAGACAGTATAAATAAGTATTTTTATTTCCTACTTAAAAGGTATACTGGGATTGTGTTGGCATAATGTAAGATGATTTATAAATCCAGGATGAGGATCAACATGTCTATTCCCCCCCAGTTATGAATAATATGCAGCACTGTGGATCCACAGCCAGAAAGGAACTGGAAGCCGCATCATTTTCTAAGCTTGCTTAGTAGTCATGTGACTCAAGAAAGCAGCAAGTTTTAAGGAAGCAGCAAGAGTGAGACCACATGCACACTGAAAAACTTCTCTTGGTTCCAATTCAACATGCTACACATCCCTAGTAATGCCATGCTTTATACCTACATCAGGATATTCTTGTTTCACTAGAGTGTGGATAATAACATAATTGAAGTCTTCTTAAAATATTATAAATGCCATAGTGATTACCAAGGCTATTAACAGAAATAGGCTTGATGGCTTAAAAGAGATTCAGCAGCAGAGTATTTTAAGCAGCCTATCTTGATAATTTGGAAATATGGAATGGCTTGAATTCAAAACATCTAAATCTCAGTTTTCAATGCAATTATCAGAAGTTAAAAAGGATAAATAATATTCATGATTTATGATAGGTAGATATAACATTATTTAATGAATAAATAATATTCATGATTTATGATAGGTAGGTAGGTAGGTAGGTAGGTAGGTAGGTAGGTAGATAGATAGATAGATAGATAGATAGATAGATAGATAGATAGATAGATAGATAAGATAGAATAAAAACAAAAAACAATAGGAACAAATTACTCATCAAGAGCTATCCGAAATTTAGTGGAAAAATAGGATGCTTAAGACGCTATTCCTTCAAGAATACTACTTCAAGAATACTAAGCAAAAATACAACGCAGATAAAAGTATAGGTCTACTAAAACTTAACATTAATTGATTAATATACTAGGCATCTAATTATATATCTGTGAGTCATATTCGGCACGTTTATTTTAAATTTCCTTCAAAAGGACATTACTAAACAAAGCCTTTGGCAAAGCACTTCAAAATCTGTGCTGGATTCAATGTCAAATCTCTGGCATATCAATGATTTAGAGCTAGAGAGAAAAGCAATGTAGGGGGCGGCATAATGTAAACACATACAGCAATTCTATCCCATATCTTTATCTATAGCCAAATTGTATCTTCTTGGTAACTTAAAAACATTCACAACTTTCTCTGTATGAAAAGACAGGGAATAGTGATCGTTTTTATTTGTTCATTTTTCTCTGAATAAAAGTTGTGGTCACCAATGTTTAACTCGTAAGTTGCTTACTGTATAATGTCTGTAAATAGGTTAGCTCAATGTTCTGATTAGCTGTACTATTGTGTTTAGACATAAAATATTAATGTTCTAATATCCAAGTGCTGCAAAGCAATTCCTGTGTACTAATACATATTTTATGCCTACACATGGAAGAACTGCTAACTGAACAGCGAGTTAAAATGTACAGTCTTTTTAAAGTAATAAATCCATCACAGTAAATAAGACTACCATTAAGCACTAATTCGGGGAAAGCAGAATTTATAACTGTGAGACCCTTCTCCCAGGGTTGTTCATGTCTTAATTACTTCCCTAAGAAGACAGTTATATAAATCAATAAATATATGAGAGACTGGCAGAACCAGGGAGAGCTGTCAAGTGAGAATCAATTTAGAATAGGTCTACACAGTCACAAGAGACTGAAGTCCAACCCCCAACCTACCCCTTGAATGCCACTGAACTTTACCTAGTTTTACCCAGGTGCAAACCAGTAAAGCTGAGAAGATTCCTGTACACAGGCTTGAACAATAAATCAGTAATTTTGAACTTTTTGCTGCGTAGACCTGGTTGTTTGTACCTGACATTAATTTCTCAGACTCCCAATCTTTTTCCTGAAGAGCAATGACAACTATCGTGAGGGCAACCCAAGCCCCAAGCAGAACAACTGTCTGACCAAGGAGTAGTGGATGCTGTGCTTCAGGGTTAGGATGAACTAGAGAATGAAGTGTGCAATTTGACAAGACTGCAGAATCTGCCACAGCCGCCACCACCGATTGCTCTGACACAGCAGTCCAGCCAGTGTTGCAAGAAGTCATGGGTGTTTTAACAGAAAGACTTAGAGGAGAATCAGAAAGAATGAGAACTTTCATAGCTCAGTGAGAATTCTACATAGGAATTAAAGACGAAGAATTCCCAACTGAGTGCTATTCACAGGTGTCTTTCGTACAGATTCTGCTGACTGTGTCAACAGCTCAGAGGGCATTTCTGATCACTGAAGGCAATGCTCTGCTTATTACCAGACTTCATGGACAACTTCAGAGATCCAGTAAGTAGAGTAACAGAGACCCACCAGATCCACAAGCTTAAACAGGGTATAAATAGAAGGGTCGGACTGAATTCAAATTAATCACTGCAGAGCTAGATGAGAGCAAAACAGCTCTAATTTCTCAGTTTAGACAAGGACTGAATGCTCAAATTGGCACCAAGCTCATATGACAATGAGTGTCACAAAAACTAGACCAAACCTACAACCTTTTCTATGATCATTGACTCTCATCTGGAAGAGATGCATTGCCAGTTTCGGCAGCAGATAGAGTTCACTATTCAACCTTCCCCCCATTGATGCTAATGGGGACCAAGTTGGGGAGAAGAGGAACCTATGCAATTAGGAACAGTAGGGAGAACGGTAACTGCTGAAGAAAGGAGCAGAGATTTAGCACTCTGTTTTTATTGTGGAGAATCTGGGCATATTGTAAGAACATGCCTGACCAGAGCCTCCAGAACAGTGGTTCTCAACCTTCCTAATGCTGCGACTCCTTTAATACATTTAGTCATGCTGTGGTGACCCCCAACTTGTGGGCTGGACTTAAAGGCATGTGACTGGATGGGTGGAACTTGGTGGGCATGTAACTGGGTGGGCGTGGCCAACCCATTGTCAGTCACATCAAAGGGAGGCAACGGGGGATGGCTTCTGAGCTTTCCCCCCCCTCACACCCGCTGGAGGACAAGGACTGGCTAGGCAGGAGGATGTGCCCAGCCAGGCCATTCCTTGATCTCCTCCAGTGGGTGGGGGGGGAGGCTTCCTCCCCTCACACCCGCTGGAAGAGAGCAAGGAACCTCTCAGCTGGGCTGAAAGAAGCGCCCAACCAAGACGTTCCTTGCCTTGTGCATGCTTCAGCCCGCCCACCTGGACCTGCCCGCTGCTCGAGCCCCCTCAGCACCAGCAGCCATTGGAGGCATGCAGCTATTCCCTCCCACAACCCTCCGTCGCCTAGCCGAGCGCAACAGGGCAGCTGCCACCATCGCGCCCCTTCTGCGTGCCTGGCCACTGGGGAGGGGGAGCGAGCGATGGTGGCAGCAGCTGCTGGGCTCAGTGTGGGTTTCCATCGCCACCGCCATTGCTTGCTCCCCCTCCCCAGCGGCCACACACAGAGGGGCAGTGGCAGCAACCCATACCGAACCCAGCAGGAGAATGCCGCCACTACCGCCACGCAGCATGTGCTGCCATCGCTCGCTCTCCTTCACCCCAGAGGTCGGGCATGCAGAGGACCACGAGCGATGGTGGCGCATGGCAGTGGCGGCTGCTGCTGGGCTCAATGTGGGTCACCATCACCAGGCCCCTCTGTGTGCCCAGCCACCGTGATGAGGGGGAGCGAGTGATGGAGGCGGCAGCGGCAATCCATACCGAGCCCAGCAGCAGCCGCCACCACCACATACCGCCATCACTTGCTCCCCCTCACGCCGGTGGCTGGACATGCAGAGGAGGCACAGCGGCAGCGGTGCGGGCAGCAGAGTGGGGTGAGCACTTGTCGGGTCCCACTCCCCTCTGAGGGGAGGAAAGAAGTGCCGAGCAGCAGGGGAAAAGCTCTACCAGGGAGGGGGCAGTCACTCCATGGCAGGCCAGTCCCACAGCCACGGAGCCTCGGGTTTTTAGGGTTTTTTTCTTCCCCCTTACAAGAGTTCCACCTCACAACGGCAGCAGCAGCGGCAGGAGGAGCAACAGGCCTGGCGCGTGCGTGTGTGAGGTGCACGCTCCCGTCCTCCTTTCAAACTCCCCCCCTCTTTTTTTTTCCTCTCCTCTCCTCAGGCTCCCAACTGCCATCCTTTCGGCAAGCGGGAGAATTCCAAAGAGGAGGGAGGAGGAGGAATTGATAGTGTTTAAAGTAAATGGAGCGGTGTCTCAGTTCCTGCCTAAGACCATTGGAAATTTGTGTTTTTCGATGGTCTTAGGCAGCCCCTGTGAAAGAGTCAGGTGACCCCAAAGGGGTCGTGACCCACAGGTTGAGAACCGCTGGTCCAGAAGAAAGCAAAGACCTCCTGGCCAGGATGCGGGTGTGTACCACGCTGAGCAGAGTCCAAGCCCAGGGAAACAAAAACAGAGCCTTTTCTCAAGAGCTCCCAGGAGGGGCTATTCAATCACTAAAGAGGGCTCACCTTATCTAAAGGTATGTTGCTCTGTACTTGGATTTTATCACACATGCAAGAATATTTGACAGAGCCACTTCAGTATCCTTCTGTATTAGGCAGGGTTATTGGGGGACCTCTCATAGTTGTTCATGCTTTTCCTAATCAGACAGCTGTAGAAATCATTAAACTTTCCAGAATGACATTTTGAGATTTGCCAGATCTTGTCAAAATCGCAAACATAAAATGCACTTGATCTCACTCTTAGAACAAACTCCTCTTAATTTCTACTTCAGTCTAAAGCTGTTAACAATAGCAATTAATCTGCTTCCTTGATGACTATGTATATATTCATAATTTTGAATCCTACTAGAAATCACATTCAACTAAGCAGCATAACCTTGGGCAAGACACTTTGATGGAATAATATATTAGTGATCTCCTAACCATTTGCTCTCTAAAGTCTGAAAATCAAATACAATTTGACAAATATGTTAACTGTGAGATATTTATGTTATCACTAATAATTAAACTGCTAGATAGCAATGTTGCTCTACATAAACCACAAAGAACAGACAGGCTTCTGAAGACCATTTTCAGAAACTGAAATTAAAACAACTCTGGCCAAAACAAGCAAAAACAGTGTCTATCTGAAATGAATCAGTGAATACCTAGTTTTCACTGAACCTGCTCAATTATAAATGTAGCAAAGTGCTCAGTATTTCTCATTTAACATTCACTCACCCTATTTTTTTTTTAAAGAAATCCATTCATCTATACCTACTAAATTAGATATAAATCAAGTTAAGTATAGCCCAGGAAGCTGCAAATTCAAGGCATAATGCAAGGAACTCTGAACAAAGATACGGACCAAATGATTTCAAAAGCAAATAATTATGAGAGGCAAATAGTAATAAAAAAAAACCCTAACAATCAGATGACAAGCATAATTGGCTTATAGTCAAGAAAAGACTGAACAAGCTCCAAGAAGCCAAGAGAAAGAAGATATGACACAGTACACACAAGAGTATTAACAAAGAAGAGAAAGCAAGAAGATTGAAAATTATTTAAAAATTTCCTCAGGAAAACAGATGTCAAAGACAATGGCAATTTCAAACGCTATCTAAAAAAATAGTTAAATCACACTCATGATCTATAACAATCAGAGTTCACACTGAACAGATTTAATAGTATGGCAGTGAGATTCTCAAACACAAGGCAGACTAGGCCAAATGTGTGTATCTAAATAAAAATCCTAAATTAAAGTTGCAAAATTAATGTACATAATGTCCCAATTGTTGTATATATCCTACTAATGTGGTCATTCTATAATTTATATTATGAAAGTAACAAGGATAGTGAAAATCGCTATAAAAGTTAGACAAAGAACTTTGGCCAGGTTTTTGTAATGATTAGTTTCTCAGAATACCTAAGAGCTGTTTACCTGTATGGATGCCCCAATCTTCTCATTACAAAGACTGCATACCAGGGCCCATCTGCTGCTGGGAATATGAGAGACCTTTGTAATAGGCTCCATCTTTTCTGGACTACCAATGCTCACCTAAGAATAATTGGAAAAAATAATACATATTTTTTTAAAAGCCAAATAGCAGCTAAAGAATAACTATCCTCTACTTACTGACTTTTCAGATAATCCCGTCAGATCAGTATTTCTAGCCATCTATTAATTTATCAAATTATATCCCATTAAAAACAATTCTTAAGGATTGGAAATAAATTGAGTTCATTTTTATACTGCCCTTCTTCCAAAGTTAGAGCAATAAAAAAAATTCTTCACAAATAGAATTTTGGCCTCATAACAAACAGTGATAGTAACTGGATGAAGAATGGAATGTGGATAGGAATTTGAACTTGTTATCCTCTGGACAAATCTAATACAAATTCCCTACTGAAGCCCAAGTTAATTTTTGATTAACAAGATAAGCAACATTGCATCTTTTCCCCCATATTTTTGTATTCTAATGACAAAGATAATAGCCACACAGCAGCTGCCCAAGATGTTCCAGAACAGCTGAATAATCTGCAAGCATCATCTCCATCAACCAATCAAGATGGAACAGCACAGCCAACCAACCCGCTTACAGCAACAAATC
>JANHFR010002083.1:5521-16005 GCA_032468015.1 Mimophis mahfalensis | reverse complement strand
ATTTGGTGGCCAAAGTATTTAAGTTTCGTTTTCAGGATCTGGCCTTCTAAAGAGCAGTCAGGGTTGATTTCCTCTAGGACTGACCGGTCCGATCGCCTTGCAGTCCAAGGGACTCAAAACCTCATGGACAGTACTAAACCCACATATAAGTCTGCAAATGAAAAAATGCAACAGTAACACCAACAGTCCAAGTAGGAATTTGTGTAACTGTATTTTCCAACAAAATGCTACTAAAACTTTATAGTTAGTAACTCAACATTCTGAAGACAAAACACTGGTCACTAAGTCTCTCACAGCTTCTAATAGCGATGAATAAAAGGTAACATCCATTCCTGGGGATTTCATGAAGAGTTTCTTGTGATTTTCTTGTCAACAATACAGAAGCAGTTTTCCACTGCCTTATTCTGGAATGTTGATAGCAGGATCAAAATATGAGCACCTGTCAATTGTCATGATTTTTTTAACAAAGCAAATCATGGCAAAAAAAAAGGTTGTAAAATCTGGCACAACCCACTTCATCACACCTTGCTTAGCAACTGAGATTCTGGTCCCAATTGTGGTTGTTAAGGACCAGAATCTCAGGTTGTCAAGGACTATTTATATTCTATAATAAACCTGTATTTACTGTTCTGTTTTACAAACTTGGTATTTTATAGAAATCTACCATCCAACTACTAATCAAGCAAGATCCTGCTTAATGACTGAGCACAAGAACATCAGCCAACTGTTACCAGGCCAGTCAGACAATTATCCATACTTAGTTCAGGTATTTATTTCACTTCCTGTGTCCCTTTGCCTCGATCGATATATTTCATTGTAAACTCTCGAACAACTTCAACATGCTTAGAATGTGCAAAATCCTTATTGCCTCATCACAGTGAAATTATACTAGTCCCAACATTATTGTGGTACATGGTGCTATACCTGATGAACACAAATATTGCATTTGTCACAGAACACCATCTCATTGCCATCTTCACCATCTGGAGACTGGCAAACGTCACAGACAACATCCTCATCATACTCGATGCCAAGACCTTCCTCAGTCTCGATAGCATGATTCATATTGTCATAACACCGTTGCTCAAATTCTTCCATGATCCTCTCCATGGTGTATTCATCTAGTTCAGGCATCCCTGGTTAATTTATATAAATACATTTAGTTTTTATAGTCATTACTCTTTTACTTACCATCTAAGTTTAGCAATATAAACAATCAATGAAATCAAAGTGAAAAGGAAAAGACTTAGGTTAGTTTTGATACTGCCACCTTATCTTAACTGGTACAATCAATCTGGCTATCATGTAGAAACAGTTTCATGATGTGAGGCTAAAAGTAAAAAGTGGGTATAAAAATTAACCATTTTCCCAAATGCACATAAAAATTAAGATGTTGGATTTATTAATTTTCCTTGAATCCAAAGGGCAAATGCATTTAAATAGGCAAATGTTAGCATAGCTGCCAAATAACAGTGTGGATGAGACAATGTTGTACCAGCCCTGAAAAATTCTTTCCTCAAGTTAGAGGAAGTAAAGATGTTAATTTGCATGTTTCCAGTAATCCACATCTGGAACACTTATATAACTCTGTGAACTGATTTTTGGACTGATATTCAGTGTTCTGAATTTACTTTAAAAATATTCCACACTAAAAAATGCTTTTATTGAGGACCTCTTTGCCCCAAAAGCAGATATATCATTTAACATGCTAGTATGTACTTAGTTATTTTTGAAGATCAGATGTGATGGACTTCAAACTCTAATTGTCTGTATGTAGCCTGCATGGCCATTACCATCATGTTGGAAGCTGCAGTCCAGCAATCAGTTGGAGAAGATAAATCTATACTATGAGTTTACATAGCAAGTCACATTAAGCTGCTGCTTGTCTTCAGAATCCTTTAATTCTGTGATGAACATGCAGCACTTCTAATCATAGAAGATACACAACATAGTTTAATGTTAGTGATATAGTGACATAGGATTTGGACTTTGTATGTATCCTTTCTTTTGAAGTTGATGGTATTTTTCATATAGAAGCTTTATTTCCAAATATCTGATTCCTGAAAAAATTCTGTTTGGGAGGCTTTACCCAATTATATTACTTTAGGCATAGTAGCCTTTTGTAAGAAGAAATCTGAACAAAGCCTAAATTTATTTCTTAATAGCTGGCACTACTGTGTGCTTCTAATAAGAGTCTGATTTTCAATTTTACAGTAGCTCTTTCAGGTTTCCGAATTCCTTAATGGTAGCTGTTGTAATAATATCCCATACTTTAAGAATGATTATTTAATTTTAACGATTAGATACTACATAACAAATTAAAACAAAGACTACTTTAAAACTATTGTCATAAATTCTATATTGTGTTGTTCTCAATCAAAGAGATGCAATGCTGGTTTACTGTAATTTGTTATATGTATACTGTACATGAGACAGCCCTTCAAATCAATCCAGAAAGGCCAGCTGGTGCAGATCATAGTTAAGGATTTTTCATCCACTTCATGCCAATTATAAAGAACCTCAGAATCAGTTTTCTTCTAGCTCAGTTTAAATTCATTCTTACTGATCCATATAGAAATCTGTTCTATGACTATGATGCCCCTTTTATCTTTTCACCAGATAAAAGCTTCTCCTATTAGGTTTGTAGAAAATCTTAAACACTTGGCTCTTCTAGAGAGCTCTTGGAAAATAGGAGGTAAACTACTCCTACCATGTAGTTACCTTTTTAAATGTAGTTCAGTTTGTCTTCAGTTTGTCTTCAAATATGTATGCATATATGTGCATATATGTAGTCTTGGACTTACAACCACACTTGCTCCTCAAATTGATAATCAAGACAGTTGTTCAGTGTGTTTTGCCCCATTTTATGACCTTTTTTGCCACAGTTTTTAAGTGAATAACTGTAATTGTCAAGTTAGCAGCATGGCTGCTAAGTGAATCTGGCTTCCCCATTGACTTTGCTTTTCAGAAAATTGTAAAAGGTGACCACATGATCCTGAGCCACCACAACTATCATAAACATATGCCAGTTGCTAAGCATTCAATTGTGATCATAGGGGGCAGTAATGGTCATGAGTGTGAAAAGCAGTCACAAGTCACTTTTTTCAATGCCATTTTAACTTCAAACAGTCACTAAACAAATGGTTGTAAGTCAAGGATTACCTGTATACGTATATGTATTTAAAACAGTAAGACTTTGGTTGGCTTAGAAAGGAAAACGACCACACAAAAAAATCCATTAAAAATAGAACAGTAAATATATAACTTATACTTTTCCCAAGCAACCGAGCAATAATAATTGGTTAAAATATATTCTACCCACCCTAGAAAAGATTAAAAAATCTTGGTGAAGCTATGCAGCTGCAATTGTTTAAAGATATATGGTTGCATCTAGTACCATGCCATGTTTTTAGATTGCAAATCCTAAACAGCATGACTGTTTTATTAATTCACGTAATATTAAGCAGGAACTGGTGTTCCTGAAATGCTTTTCCTTTTCCTCCAGATTTCCGATGAATCTCAAAAATCCTAACTTTGAGTATCTATCTGAGGTATTAATTCAGAAAGTTTATTTTATTTATGCTAAATTTTCCACTCAAAACCATCTCCCCATCCCAACCACACACTATTTGTTTATAAGCACCTTTCCTCCCCACCACTTCCATCAAGAAACTACAAATAAGCCCGATATAGTTTGCTGGCTAGTTCAAAAATCCTACCTCAACTCCTCCCCGTTACTTCTCTAACCTGGGGCTGTAACTGGAACAAGCACTTACCCATCTCTTTGAATTCTTCATTGGCCAGTTCCAACCATGCTACATCCATGTAGTTAAGGTCATAGCGGCACACACTCTCTGCCAAAGTTCGAATGTCGACATATCCAAGCTCAGGGGGCTCAGATCCTGAAGACAAGATGTATTTCCGAGGTCTTGAAAATACAACAGCTTTTGTTTCAGACACAATCCTGAAAGTGTAGCAAACAGGTGTTCATTGCGGTAATCCTTCTAAAACAGGAATGTCAAACTCACGGCATCACATGATGTATCAGAATTTTTTTCCCTTTCATTAAACTAGGCATGGGCGTGGGCAGCGTGTGATGCATCCAGGCTACAGGCCACAGCCCCATACTATAAGTACCAGAACCTCAGTCTTTCCCTACAACTACAGCCGAAGGCTTTGAATTACAATATATTCCATCCCACCCCAAACAAGAAAATACATTATGTCTGATTTTGCCATTCTACAAAGCTGATTTTTTTTCTTCACTTAGACTCTCTCAATATTTTCAGAAAATATTGAAGATATAGGATAATTTTAAAAGGCTTAATACCTCAGTAACAAAAAATAAGCCAAGGAGACAGATATTTTCCTGTTATTTTGTGTCACCACAGGCAGAAGTGTTAAATCAATTATGTTACAGCACCATTCAATTGGGAAGACTATTGCAGAGGAGTTAATAATCTTAGAATATCTTCTTATTTTAATTATGTCAGAAATTCATCTAAACTCACTATTTTTCTACTGTAATTTTGGCATTGTAATTCCAGGGGAGTTAGCGGTAGGGAAGAAATGAAAGACCTGAGACACCATCATAGCATGTAAAATGTACCATGTATGCATTTTTTTAAATTAGCCTTTTTCTTTTAATGTTTATTTTATACATATCCTTGTAAGGTTTTTTATATTTTATAGTCACAATTGTAGTTTCTGCTTTGTATTTATGTTTAATATAATCACATAATACTCTGTACAGGTAGTTCTCAACTTATGACCACAATTGAGCCCAACATTTCTGTTGCTATGTGAAACATTTGTTAAGTGAGTTTTGCCCCATTTTACGACTTTTCTTCCCACATTTGTTGTTATATTAATAACATGGTTGTTAGGTGAATCTGGCTTCCCCACTGACTTTGCTTGTCAGAGGTTCACATAAAGTAATCACATGATCTCCAAACAAAGCAACCATCGTAAATTAGTCAGTTGCCGAGCACCTAAATTTTGATCACCATGGGAATGCTGTAATGGTCATAAGTGTGAAAATGCTCATAAAACACTGTTTTCAATGTCATACCGGTAACTTCAATAAACACTACAATTTACAATAAATAAATTGTGAATTGGGGACTGCCTGTACTGTGGTCGTAATTGTTACAACCACAATTGAGCACACAATTTATGTTGTTACATGAGACATTTGTCGTGAAATTTTATCCCATTTTATGACTTTTCTTGCCAGTTGTTAATCAAGTCACTGCAGTTGATAATGTAGTAATGCAGTTGTTAAGTGAATCTGGCTTCCCCACTGACTTTACTTGTCAGAAGATCACAAAAGGTGATCACATGAGCTTGGAACACAGCAAGGGTCATAAATATGAACCAAATGCCAAGCATATGAATTTTGATCATGGGCATAACTGTGAAAAATGGCTGTAAGTCACATTTTTCAGTGATGTTGTAACTTTGAATGGTCACTAAATGAACTGTTGTAAGTCAAGGACTACCTGTACTATATAATGGCGTTAATGTAAGAACCCTGGAGAAGGAGACCAGCTCAGATTTCTAATTTACAGATCTGTCAGTATCACGTGTTGAGCCATGAAATTACATCAGAGCAACTTCACTGTTACAAAATCTACAAATATATTACTCCAGTAAAATCTGCATACTGATAAATGTGTGTAGGTAGCATGTGATAAAACTTTCTAAAACTACAAAGAAAAATTAATATTTATTGTTGTCAATAATTATGTAATACAGCTTGATAGATGGTGTTAAGATTTTACCAAAATTAGGGCATGATCTAGTCCTACTATAAGAACAGATCCAAGCATCAAATACTGTCATAAACCCCATGGAGAATTCTTTTTCTTCCACTTTCGCACACTAAACAGATTGCATAACTGCATCACCACACAATGAAAATTCACATTATATGGTTCTAGCAGGAGCAGACCTGTGTATGGAAGGAGAGCTTAATACCCAGGCACCTCTGAACGATCAGAAATTCTAACAGCATTTACTAAGAGGTAAATGGAAAGCAGGAAAACGTACAGTCTTCTCCAATAAATTAGGAAATCTCTTTCTATAAACAATTTAACAGCTACAAAATAATAAGGGTGGGCATCTGTATGGTGTATATAAAAAAAGTAAGAAAAATAAACAAGTCTAAGAGAGTTATAATAAACTACAGGTTAACATATTTGATTCAATTTAGTATTTATTCATCGTATTTTTGTGACAGAATCTAAACAAAATTATATTCACATTAGATCAAAATACAGGCTATTCTACTTTTTAAAAAATGTTTGTTTTTTTAATCCACAGATCTATCACACCTGGATTTGAATTTGCATGAGGTAAATTAATTTAGACTAAAACCACAAGAAATCATACAATATCCCTCACAATGAGATCGAAGGGTAACCATTATATATAAAAATGCAATTGTGTTGTTTCTAAAGCAATGTCACATACCCTTCTATGAAAATCTCTCTGAACTGCTCACATTATCCTTTATAATATTTAAATGCCACACTATATTCATCAATATTCTATATTTCAAAGTCACCAATGAGTGGTTTTAAAAATGAAGTTCTTTTAAACTTAAGAACACAAAATTGCATGCAGAAAAGGTGTGGCTTATTTCTTATTTATTTATTTGATTTATATACGCCCTTTTCTCGAAGGACTCAGGGCGGTGTACAGGGCATTAAAATGGAAATACATACAAAAATTAAAAGAAAATTAAACTAAACATGCCCTCACAGACAATTATTATCTCTACTTAAAAGGAACAAGTGGCAAGTGGCATGAAAAACCTTGGCCTGAAGTACTCTGCATGTGCTACTGATTCAAGCAGATAATCTAATCTAGAAAGAATAATTACTATTCAACAGCTTCTCATATTCCTAAATTTATTACAGTATTTAAATTAAAACACTAGATATATACCGTATATTTGTATTGATGTGTTGACTAATATGGGTTCATTTTAGATGTGTGATAAAGTATTTAAGAATTCTGCAGAGTATATTTTTGCTTCTTGTAGAATTTGTTGAGTTTTATTATAAACAGCTTTAGGTTTTTATGCACACACAGACTTTCTGGAAAAAAAAAACCCAAGTCAGATTTAATCTTTGTACGGAGATCACCTGCAGTATCTATCAAAATGTCTATTTTGTTAAGATTTAGAGTTCATGTCTCTAGAACCGCTCTCCATGCCACTTTCAAGTTTGAACTGACAATTAACGCTTCAAATTCAGATGTGAGAAAAAGCAAGTTGCAATTACTTGCTTGTGAAGTCTGGACTGATATAGGAACAACTTGTATTGTTTCCAGCAAAAGGTTAAAGTGAATCTCCAGTTAGGAGGAACTATTTTTCTGGCAGTACAAGAGACTTCCTTCTGCCACTACATCAAGTTAAAAATAAGTCCTTAGCTTGCCATGTAAAGTGCTTAAGTTGTGAGTAGTAAATCTGCTGATGAGTAAGGTTTTGCTCACATCTGCCACCTGAAATGAAGCTGCTGCAGTATGTACTTTAACAGCAAAAACTCAGTTGCTGGGAAGAATTCCATTTCACACAGCAATCGTATTATGGAACTATCAGAACATCTATTAAAATGCCACCAACCAAACAATGGATTTACATGACATGCTGAGTTCTTGTTTATTAACTCTTATATCATTTTTCAATAACAGGATATAATCCAGTTATTAATATTAATCCTAAAGAAGATTAAGACCCTGCCTCCTTTTTCATAGACAGCACATGCCCTGAGATAAATCCAAATGATGGAACACTATACTTTCAGAGTAATGAAGTATAATTTAAAAAAAATGTTTAAAAGGTGAGAGGGATGGGTTTGTTTCCTTTTTCTAACTGGCTGCACCAAAATTATACCTGGCTACTGGTTCTGGTATAGTCCCTGGGCTGACTGGCACCTGAACACCTTTCTCCCATTCTTGTCTCCAGGGATCTGCCAGCACATAATATTCATCAGGATTCAGCTGGGAAGAATCAGGCAGCTTCATAGCAGTGATCAGGTCTGTTCTAAACACCTGGAAAAACACAGAGAAAGAGAAATGACAAGATGACCCACGATACATTGAGGCATCTTTTCAGACATATTTCCTTACCAGATCCCTCAACATCTTCAACAATGGTAGAGCTCCTTATGTACTTTAAATGTTTTTAAAAACTCAGGGAGATAGTCAAAGACATTCTCCAGCTTGTGTTAAACTGTACAGCAGTCAGATCGGGAGGTGACCATGTGTTTTCTGATATTTTGTACTGCGTCATAAAATCTTTATGGTAATTCTCTGTCATATTTTTTTTTTTACAAAATTTGTCAAATTTCAATTTCATGAGAGTCACGGGTTCCAGATTTTGGATGCATTCTGTAAGCTAGCCCACTTGAGATAGCGTGGTTCCCAAATTGTTGCCCTACAATGCACTGGTTTGCCCAGTTAAAAATTATGGGAAAGAGAGTTTTAGTAGTATATAGCTACAGTGACATGTCATAAGTTTCCAGGACAAGAGTGAAGAACAGGGCATAATGAAAGGCCTCTCACCATTAACTAACATGTCCTTTCAGGTATCCAGATGTTCATCTGTATTAACATGCTGAACCTTTGTGTTAATGACCACCCCAATTTATATGATCCAATCAAAAAGCTTTAAGTATCAGTTGTTCAAAGTCTTCCTAAATGAGTTCCCAAATAGAAACTCAAATATTATAAATCATCTTTTGCTTAGTTCAAAGGGAAGTACTGTACCAAGTAATATATTGTTTTACTGATATCTTTTTTAAGCCAGGACCTGTATTTCCTAGTTTCAGAGTTTAAAGATAATTATTCATTCGTAGCCAACTATAAAACCTATCTACTTTATCTCAAATAGTTTAAATACTATTGAGAAACGTATCTCAAAGGGAATGTCAGTAACACTATCAGGCAGATTCTGGGTAAAGGAAATAATGAAACTGAAGAAAAAAATACATATCCTTACATTTCCACAAACCATCAATCTCAACTTTGGCAATTACAATCTAGTGACTCTGTGACATCTTTTTCAAAAGATATGTGAGAACCAACTTTTCAGTACAATTATCATAATTTAAGGATAGGATGGGGTTGCAGAACCCAATATTTACTCAATCAATGTAAATTGTCAGTATTCAACATGAACACTAGCTGTAAATAAAGCTCAAGGGATGATTGCCCTTATGTTGTATAGAGACCATTATAGCTCTTTAAAAAGTACAATGAAAACTGAGCCTAAAGCTATGCCATCAGTTACCCATTCATTTATTCCTATGTTACACATTCATTATTCCTAGGCACCCAGCTGATGAAAGCAAGATCTATTGCCTATCTCAATTGAAATGTTAATCTGTACAAGCACTATGCCACTGGGAAGAACTTCTTCACTGAAGTTGAAGATGTACACCTCTTGCAGAAGGTGGTATATTTCTCAGAAGCGGGAAGAGCAAAAGCAAGTCACAATGCATATCCACAAACACATGTATATTCATATTATGTTGGCTGAGAATTCTGGAAATCCCACAAGTCTCAGGGAAGACTGGCATGGACCAAACCGAAGCAATTTCCTGTGGGGAAGATGGCCTTATGTGGCCAACTGCCTTGTCAAGGGCCAGGGAGAACAGACCACATCAGCAACAGGAGAAGAAGGCAGCAAAGCCCTCCAAGTGGGGTGGTGAGGTTGACTGCAGCTGCTTGTATCTGAATTTTCCCAGGGCAAGTGTGGCTTTGTGCCACTCTGCTGTGCTGGCTGCCATTTTGCATCAAGGTGCTGGGCTAGGCCTTCCTGGAATGTCTACGGCTTTGCACTGTGGTCCAGGGGCTCCTTACAGCCCCAGAGCGATGGCACACCAAACGTTTGAGTCCCAGTGTAGCAAGCAGCCCCAGAACAGGGTGCAGGGCAAATAAAGTGGTAAGAAGGGATGGGCAGAATAGGCAGTTGGGCGGAGTGTAAGGCGAGGATTCCCTTAATTTAACAAGGCTTGGATTAATGTGGATCCTCCGTTAAAACTAGTGAAATTAGGTTAACAATGGCTAAGTGGAGTACAACAACTAAGCGATGTGGTCATGTGACATCACATTTCACAACTACACCACTTACAATGTCCCACCTGTGGTCATAAGTCAAGGACTACATCAACAGTGCACTTACATGGTTCCGTTAATCTATTTTTTATCTATCACTTCAAGCTGGAACTATGAAGTTCTAAGCATTAAAAGAAGCAGGACTGTAAATTTATTTATTTATTTATTTTTCACATTTTTATACTGCCCTTCTCCCTAAGGACTCAGGGCGGTTTACAGGTCATTAAAAACATAAAATACAAAAGTTAAAATAAAATTAAATTAGTACGCGCCCCGACAAAAAATTAAAACCCTTATAAAATCCCCTCAATCCAGGCCAGCTGATGCAAATAAAAGTGTTTTCAGGTCCTTGCGAAAGG
>JANHFR010002081.1:123770-143580 GCA_032468015.1 Mimophis mahfalensis | reverse complement strand
CTCCGTTATGCAGCACTCGGGATTCGAACCACTGAACTGCCGACCTTTCTGATCGACAAGCTCAGCGTCTTAGCCACGATAATTACAAAGCTTAAATTATTCTCAAAAAGCAAATTATTGGATTCAAAATTTCTAGTAGTATAATAAGAGAAAGAGAAAGCCAAGCTTCTCCTCCACAGAAGAAGAAAAAATCCAGAAAACAGATCATTTTAGTTTCTATCCAATCTGCTATTGTCCTGCATGGAATTCTACTGTTGTTCTCCTCATCCCCAAAGCATAACAAATTACTCTAGCCCTTGATATTTTTCATATCTTAATAAGGAAGAAAAGTCTTGATAGGGAAAAATTAAATCAGGAGGCGACAGGAAACAAAACAGCATTTTGTCTTAAATTTGCACGACCTAATTTATGGCAGTGCAACAGAACCTACCAGTTCTGGTAAACGTCAGAGCAACAGTGCTCATTACATATGTTGATAGGTATGAAGCAAATTCTCTGTAGGCCTTTCAAAAATCACACACAGCCAATTTAATATGAACCAGAAGTCTCTGGCTGCTGGATGAACATTCAAATTCATTCCCATATGGATAGTAAGAGGAAGGAGCTTTTTTCACTCCTCATTTATTTACAGTGGAAGAGTTTGTCTTTTAAGAATGAGCACGAGGCCAACGAGTATGGATTTTGTTTGTGAGAAGAACCTCCTACTTCCATAACACTATCCAACCGATGCAGAGAAAGCATAACCTCTTCCCCCATTAGAATCTGCCTTGCCCAATCTCGTCTGGGCCAGCTCCAACAACAACATCTGCTTGGCAGCTTTTCAAATCCATGGATAGTTATCTAACAGGCTTTTGTGCTGCACTGTTTATTCTGTGTGAAGAAATGCCTCTTTAGTTGAAAGAGTACTTTAGAAAAGCTGTGCAGCTATTAGCAAGTGAAGCACAAGGCTAATAACCCCCACCTGCTCATCAAATTAATTATGACATCTGAGTCATTAAAAACTCAGAAAGAACACACGACTACAGAGTTGTCATACGTAGAAACAAACATATTGTACATTGGAATGAAAAATGAAATTTAAACCAGACTATGGAACCAGCAGGGGAGGATGACCTTCCACTTATTAAAAAAAAAAAAGTGTATCATTCATTTCTTCCCCAATGGGACAAAAACAAAAAAGAAAATGAAGCTGAAGTTCTTTAGTACAGAACAACTACAAGAAAATGTAAAAAATTTTTAACCTGAATTGTTTCCATCAGGGAAGCACATGTATTGATTTCATGGGGGAGCACTGTGTTTATCTAACAGGATGTAAGGTGGGCCCCTCATATCTCTCTAGTTGCCAGGACAACGGAGCTACTTTCCCAGCCTTTGGATTGGCTGCTTCTATGTATAATGTAATGCTGTATTGTATAACAATCTTTACCATTGGCTCAATAAAGTGGGAGGGGGCAGAGAGCAAAACTTTCTTCACTATACTTCAATATACTTCCTGGCTTTTGCTCTCACTTCATCTTCATCTTGACTTCATCTTCATCCTCTCCATCTTGGCACTTCATTTTTACTCCATCTTCACTTCACCCCTTTTACTCATCTTAGCTCTCTGATGCTCTCTACTCTGGAAAACTGCCAAAGCCTAGCCTGCATCTTTACGTGTATTTACAACAGTCAATGCTTTTTTTTTCTTTCTCTCTTTATAACTCGCTTTCCCCTTTCTTTCCCTTTTCCTATTACCTTTATTATCATTGTGTTTTATATCACAATAGTCAAAAAAATTCTTGGGAAAAGTGGAAATGATTTATTCGGACCTTACCAAAAGCATGTCAAATGATATTCCCATTATTCCTGAATTTTTCCAACCTGGAAATAGCCGTGATATAAATTCAAGTTATTTTGAAATCAGAACAATTCTGGATTAGTCAGAACAGCACTGGAACACTTCCAATAATGTCAGAACAGCTATTTTAGAATCAGAACAGCATATGGGGCTTGAAACAAGGTTTTCTGAAATCTCTAAAAAACATGAAACTGCAAAACCATTGGTCAAAATGATATACATTCTGCAAAAATTCTCAGCAATTACTGATGATTTACTATCTGAAGTTTAAAAGCTGGCTGCTGCTGCATTGAATTAGGTTTCTTTCTGCTTTGTAACATTTTAAAATTATTTTTATCAGACTGCATGACCAACAAATAAGCCAATAATTCATTTCTTCCATAAAATACAACATCAACTCTACCTTTTTTCCCCTTTCCTTGTCAGTGTCAAAGAAACTGTTTTTCATCGGGTATTTATGTTTTATGCTAATCTTCACCCTGCCTTTGGGCTTTTTTCCACTTAACATTTCAATTAGTTTTCATTTAAATCATTTCCTATGTATTCCTCCTACATATTGCTCCCCCATTAAGTGGGGCACATTCCATCTTGCCCCACTTAATGCATAATGCAGAGGCTAAAGGCCTTTGCATTACTATTATTTACAATATTTCTAATAATTTCCTGTGTGTGTGTGTGCGTACACACAGAGCACACACACATACAAACATATAAAATTAGAAGGACTATTTAGCTCATCAAGTCCAATTGCTTAGTGTTGAAATTCAAATTAAAATATATCAGACAGATGGCCGAGTAATCTTTCTTGGACCACTCCAATGAAGAGAAACCCAATGGTTTCTACCATTATTGCACTTACTGAGTATTTTTATAACATTCAGCCAGAATTTATCTAATTTATATTTATGGTGTAATTCCATGTTCCATACTCTGGAACAGGAGGAAATGGGTCTTGAATTTCTACATGGCATGCCTTCAAGCATTTGAATTCATTCATTCATTCACTGAATTTCTAGGCCGCCCAATTCTGGCAGAATTACTTGCCAAGTTATAGAGACTTATTCTGGGCAGCCTCACAATGAAAAAAAGAAAGCAGAATAATAAACAGCATTGTATAGAGGGCTCTTATTCATGGTTGGTTGGGTTTTTTGTTTTCCTCCATTGGAGCTCAAGGTACTCTTTCCTAATGTTTTAGTTACAGAATTTTTAAGAAAACCAAGGAGTTCTTCACGAACAACGAACAGACTGAAGCTGCCTACACAGTCTGTGGTCTTTTCATACCTTCTTCACAGAGCAATGAAGACCTCTGTCAAATGGCTCCCATTTCAATTACGCAACTCAATATTTTTCAAGTGTGAATATTCTCAGCTTCATCAATTTCTTATCAAAGGACCCTGTTTTTTTAGTCCCCTTATCAGTCTAACTGCTGTTCTCTGAACCTGATTAGCGTATGGGATCTAAGACTGGATGCAATACTCAAGAAGAGTTCTGACTGAAGCACTGATTAGCATGTCTTTTAAGGGATACAGATTGTAGTAACAACTTAAATTGCATTTCCAAGCAGGGTTTGAGCAAAGCAGAAATAGTGGAATAATTGTGTTATTTGTAAATGATTTGGAAAGTATAGTTTTTTGATGCAACCTAACATACGTTTTTTCCAGCAATATCATACTGCTGGATCGTATTCAATTTACATTCAATTACTATTCCACTTTTTTCCCACAAATGCCATTACTAAGCCAAGTACTTCCACTCAATACTTGTTCATTTGCCTTTTTCTTAGGTAAACAACTTTACATGTCCCTTTATGTTTCATCATTTTTTTCCAGCATATTTCTCTAACCTATCAAGATTATTTTGAATTTTATTTCCGCTTTCTAAGGTATTAACTAGTTAACAAATTGTATATCTGAAAATTCAGTAAGCCTCAACTGTTCTTCATTCAAGTCATTAATCAAAATACTGAAGAATAAACACTTAGGATTGATTTCTGTTGTACCCCACTAGATATCTCTCTCTCCAATTAGTGTACAAGATGAACATGTGCTCCCCTAGCCATAGGAGCTATCTGCTCCTCCGGGAAAGTGTGTTTAACCATGAAAAGAAAAATCGCAAAGCATGTACTTATACATGGACAGATCTTGTCATTCGATATATGTTCCTTGATATAATTATGACTGGACTTTCGTTTCAAATTGTTAACTTCCTCCAGTTCCTCAATGACACACTTAACAATCAAAGCATTGGTATACACTTTAGGTGACAAATGTAAAAGTCATACGAAGATAGGCTGCATGTTTAAAAGCAAACTGAGTTACTATCTTGACAGTCTGGATTTAAAATCAACTGAAAACTCTTTTCAGCAAATTATGAGTAGCTAGTATTTGAACAGTGTTCCTTTCAAGGTCAACTCACACAGATTATTTAAAATACACTGCACTTTTTAAACCCACAAAATTAATTAAGCAACTTGTTCTCACCATGGCAACTTATTAAATGAGTTGTCAACATTAGAAAATATATTTGCTGATGAAAGTGTGAGTATGCCAATGTGTGTGTTAAGTCTAAAATTAGAAGTTTTTGATTGAACTAGTGTTGACATATAATAAAATAATGTACTTCTCCCAGAAATGTCAGGGCTTTTTCCAGGGCCCTTGTCATAATATTCTGCAATGGAGTAATTATTCTACATTTCTTTTTGCTTTGTAAGGCAATAAAAGTAAAAGCCAATTATTATATTTTAACTAAAGCACAATCCAATGTTAATTAGAACTACAAAGGAATAATAGGAATTTAACATCCAAGTTATCAAATTATACATGTTCAAGTTACTAATATTTCTTAAAGTCTTATAAAAATAAAATGTATGATATAACCCTAACATTAATAAATATTGCCAGACATGGTGACAGGCCCGTAATTGTCCCAAGGGCCGTCATGGAGATGACGAGGGACCGGCCCATGACACCCTAGCCACGCCCACCCAGTCAGCTACAATGACCAGGCCACGCTCACCCATCCCTCCTAGGGCAAACAAGATCCTGATACAGCCCGCAATCAGATCCAGTTTGACACCCCTGGTATATAAGAACTAATGGGAAGTTCACAAAATCCATGTATTAAACTGTTAGTCAGCAACAAAAGAAAATATTAATAAATTTCCCAATCTGATAGGCTCCAATTACCCTGATCGAAGTTACATAATTCCCCGATATGTTGTGTGAGCAATAGTGACACTTCTGGAGAATGATAAATTGGGAAAGGTTACACCAGTGGTTCTCAACCAGTGAGTCGCGACCCCTTTGGGGGTCGAACAACCCTTTCACAGGGGTCGCCTAAGACCATTGGAAAACACATATGTAGACCAGTCACACATGTGTAGAGAGCAGTTGAGGGTCACCACAACATGAGGAACTATATTAAAGGGTCGCGACATTAGGAAGGTTGAGAACCACTGGGTTACACTAATACACACAGTCCAAGTAACTCAATCTGTGCAACTTAGATATCAACCAATTAAAAAAAAACAGAGTCTACAAGCAGTCGTCATCTTACAACCTAGGTGTACCACCCATTCAAAGTGATGGCACTGAAAAAAGTCACTTGTGACCAATCCTCACATGACCATCACAGTATCCTGTCTGTCATGTAATCAAAATTTGGGCATTTGCCATCCAACATGTATACAGTTGCAGTGTCCTGGGAACACGTAATTGCCATTTGTGGCCTTCCTAGCTGGCTTCTGACAAGTAAAGTCAATGGGAGAGAGTTGGCTTTGCTTTACCAAGGTTGAGAAACACTGGGTTACAACATTTGCTCTTGGCATGGCAAGCAGGATATGGTTAATCTGGCAGTTGGGAAACCACAAAGAAGACAAGATGGAGCTTGTTTGAATATCACTGGTGGAATTATAGGCAGGCAGAAAACTACCTCTGATTATTTCTAAGGCAATGTGTTGATGGCTGTGGAATTCTGGGAGTTGAAGTCCACGCATCTTCAAACTGCCAAGGTTGAGAAACACTGCTTTACGAGCATGTGATGCACTTAACTGCAGTGATTCATTAACAACTTGAACAAAAAGTTTGTAAAATCGGGCACAACTCGCTTAAGACATGCCTCACTTGGCAACAGAAATTCTCGTCCCAATTATGTTCGTAAGTCAAGCACTACCTATATCCAATCTAAATCAGTAAAAGCTTCACAGTAATGCATGAATTATTACAACCAGCTATCCCAAATTCATATATGAGCAATGGAAAAGCTCTGCTAGACCAAGGCATAGGCTTAATAGTTTGGTATTTTGTGTCATGCAACAGCCAACTGTGTATATACAGAAAGCCAGACAATGACAATCAGAACCCTCTTCCAGAAGAAGGCTGGCTCTTAACATAAAAAAAAAATTAAAAATCCTTACCAATGGTGCTTTCTCTTCTGGTTCGAAGCCAAATACATTCCGTCGTTTTACAGTCAGCACGTCCGTAAAGGCATCGTCATCGTCATCATCATCATCTTTGAAAAAATTTAGACTTTCAGGCTTTGATTCATGGAGTGTTGCAGGCTCTTCTGGCTCAGACGGACTCTGCAATGCTTCTTCAATAGGACTGCTTCTCCCAGAGAGGCCCTCTGTCTGTTTTTGTTCCAACGTGCCTGTCCTAGAGAAAATTCTCCGGCATTTCTCTAAGTCCTCATCACTTAGAGAAAACTGGGTGTCCTCAGGCTGCTTCATCCCCTCTTTTTCAGGCTCTGTTGTAGGCGGTTTCTTCTGGACTTTCTGGAGAAATCGTACACGAGGGGCCACTGCAAGCCCAAGAGAACTACAAAATAGAAAAGTATCAAGTGTCAGAACAGGATCTCTGCTCTAATATTAAAGGTTACCCAATGAAGTCCAAGGTTGACTCAGCCTTCCATCATTCCCAGGTAGGTAAATTGAGGACCCAGATTGTTGGGGGCAATAAGCTGACTTTGTAAAAATGCCGCTAATAAGCAGGCATATACTAAAGAATGGAGGTTATTGCTAAGCACATTGAGTTGTGCTTAAAAATTGTAAGCCGCCCTGAGTCTCCGGAGAAAGGTGGCATACAAATTGGATTTTAAAAAAAAAAAAGTTCATCAAAATCTGTTTTGCATGATGTTTTTCTGTAAGATAGCAAACTTCCACTGGCTAGAAGCAATTCTTAAGATTTGTGCAGGCCAGACACAATGCACAGAGTAGTAACTTATAACTCACACTCAATAAGGCACAAAAGATGGCGTAAAAACCCCACTGTAAGATTACTAAGGACATTATCTTGAGGATTTTTCACAAATCTGGCAAACATAATTAATTCTGGCCAACTAAACATCTGAATCCTTTGCAAGCTACTTTTTATATATTTCTTCAATCCTTAACTTTCCATTAACGTTATCCTATTGATGGTTTTCCAATATGTAAATCTTTATTTATCATTAGCCCAGCTTTTTGGCAATGCTGCTTCCAGAATGGCTGACACAGCTGAAATATAATTAAAGTAAGTGCAATCAAACAAACCATTCTCAAATATGAAAAATAGGAGTCTATTTATAAAAGGGATGTGTAACATTTTTCAAGCGATTTGCACAGGTTGTACTCCAAAGAGATGTGGACAAATGAAGAGGCTGAGCGCGTAGGTAATTATAACTTAATTAATTAAACATGAATTTTCTTCCCATATTTAATTATTCATTGCTGTCATTGCTGCTGCAATTTGGTGGGAAGATTTGGTGAGACTCCAAAATCTTGCAGGGTTTAAATCAAAGTAAAAACTAGAAATGAAAATGTCTTCCCAACCTGCCAAAGAGACAAAAGAACTGACATGAGACCATTCTTTCTGGGGAACTCTTCTAAAGTTTGGTTTGTCTCTTTTTCTCTCTCTGCTACCCACCTGATTTCTGAAGAAAGGAGTATACAAAAGAAAACTTTAAAGAATGATATGGAAACCTTTATAAGAAAGAAGTCATCCTTCAAAACCAGCCATGCATTTAGTGCATAAAGGTATCTACTGTATACCAGAAGTAGAGACTAATACATTTTGCCCTACAAACCAGTATCCTATGAAGCATTTTATTAAAACTTCACAATCATACGCTTGGGGGTATGTGTGTGTTCAGAAGTTTTTTTATATTGTGCTTTAGAATACAGCTGAACCTGCTTTTAAAAGGAAAAAAGACAAACTGAACCTTTTTTCATTCTATCCTTATTGAATATTAGATTCAATGGCCATTTAAAAAGACTTCCTTCCTTCCTCTAGACAAAGGATTACATAAATAGCCACAAATTGTACCACCTTTTAGAACTTCATTTAGTATTTTGTTTGGTATGAATGAGATTGAAATCAGTAAGAATACCACAAGTCAAAGGAAAAGAAAAAATGGGACCTTATAGTTCCCTTCTCAAACTAATTATTGTAGATCTGTGCTAAATTTAATACACTGTCCACACAATATATTTTGAGGGAGGAAAAACAAAGAGAGGACATAGATGACCGAAGTCAATACTTTTAAAGAAATTAAGCCAAGGGAGATGAGCTTGACTCATTTTTATATCCTTTTATTCCTCTAGAGTGGAGGCTCTAGAGATGCTCTGGTCTTTAGCCCATCCCTTGTTAAGATGTATGTAAATCAAAGGATTTGTACTCTTATCAGCCCTGAGAAACCAATCTTAGAAAATAATCGTGAAAAGAATTAAAACAGCATATGGGCAATGCAAGCACCATACACCTGACAATGATGGAACAATGAAAAGCAAAGGAACATTTCACTCATAATTAAATAGCCAGGCTTATTAATCTTTGGCATAAGAAATGCACACAGCTGGCAGAATTCCACAGCAGTTTCCTTTGAAGTGAACATAATATAATGTGACCTTGTCTGACATCTATTATGTTGGAAACTCTTAACAGAGGGATGGGATACTGATCAAAGGAACATGCAGAAAGCCAAGTGTTCAATTATCTGATATCATTAAATAGGATAGGGACACTGCAAATCAGTGCAGATTCAAACCTTCAGTCTCTCGGGCCTTAATCAAGTGCGCAACAAATCACTCTGCCATTCACAATACATCTCAGACCAATTATTACTACTGACAGAAGTATAATTTGATTTGTTTTCCAGAAACTTTAATACTACTACTGTACTATTACATTATCCAGATTTCAGTTCTTCCCAATTCTTCTACACAAGTGTAGACATTGAAACAACTTCTAAACAAGCTTCTACACTGAAATACACTGGCGGTTGAGAGTTTTGGATTACGAGAATAATTGATCTGACTCAGCACAGAGGAACTTTTTAATGTTCTCAAATGTCAAACCCATCTGAACAGCAAAAACCACCTAAGATTTGACGTACACAGAGGGGTAATCTGAAATACTTCCAGAAAAACCTAATGTTGAGATCTAATGAGATTTCTTTTCTTAGACAAGTCACATTAGTTATTGGTGCACTGATTATACGTGATTGGTGAAACCCAGATTCAAGACTTCATTCATTATTATGAATGTACGCCAGTCTGGGCCAGTCTCCCTCTTTCTTTTCCACCTATTTACAAGACTGTATTTCTGTAATCAGGGGAGGAGATCACCTCACATGTTATACTCTATTATCCCAGAGAAAGGATAGGAAATACAGGTCGATTGATCTGTCTGTCCATCCGTCCATCCATCTTTCTACCATGCTTCCCTGAAAATATGACCTGGTCTTATATTAATGTTTGTTCCAAAAGACACGTAAGCGCTTATTTTCCAGTGAGGTCTTACTTTGGGGGAAATGTGGTACTAAATGCATCTGGTTGGCTGACAATCATAAGTGGGGCTTATTTTGGGGGTTGGGCTTATATTACAAGCATCCTGAAAAATCATGCTAGGTCTTATTTCCGGGGAAACGTGGTAACTAATCTGTCTATTGCAATTAGGAACCACCCATCTCCGTCACAGAGGTATTCTGGGCAGTGCACAAATAAATGCTAAAAACATGAAAACTAAATATAAAATTTAAAATATAGGTAAAGATGGTTAAAATTGACATCAAAAGTTAATTAAAAATGGGGGAAGAACTTTCACAGCATTAAGCAGTTCCACAGTAGTGAGCCCCAAGTAAGAAGGAAGGGAGAACATTCTTTAAAACTTCCATTACATGACTGTCTTAACTTCCAATGGTTGTAAAATGACTGGTCATAAAACACGGAGGACTATTTGTAAGTAGGCAGCTGGTAGACAGACAAGAATTGCAAATTTGCTACCGATCCTCTGTCAATTTATGATTTTTTGGAAGGAGAAGGCTTTTGGGGGTATGATGCAAGAGAAGTCAGCATATCAGAGTGGGATCTTAGAAAATAAGAACAAATTAGGAAGGACAAAAGCTGTAAATGAATGGAATTTTATAGTGTGGATCTGTGCCACTTTGAACTGATCACAAATGATGGCAGGATAAAAAGCAAATAAATAAAATACTGCAGGATTATCATCACTGAATGGCAGTAGCTCTTAAAACTTTAGGGAAGGGTTTTCCAAGAACATACGAGGACCAGACATAAAACCTTAAGACATGAACAGAAGGAACTCTCCCACAAAGCGAGGATTAACTACCCATAAGGATGTCTAAGATGCCTTAAAAATATTGAAAACTGGCACCCATGTTATTGGGTGCCTATTTAACAGGCAGTACAAAATGATTAAGGATTCGTTTATTGCTTTTTCTCCTCATTTCCATTAGCTCTGTTTGACTAATCTCCATTTTTAACAAACTGATTTTCATTGCTAATTTTAATCAGTAAGCCAATGCTGGCTTGGCTCACTGATTAAAATTTCAAGTTCAAAAGAAATCTATTAAAAAAGGATGTATAGTTTTTGTACGGCATCTACAATTACTGAAGATCAATGGCACTTACAGGGCATATTCAGCAATGGGTAACTTTAACACATCAAATACTTCTTTGTTCTTCATTAGGTAGACAGATCGCAGGTAAGAAACAAAACACTAAGGAAAAAAGAAAGAAAAACTTGTTCAAGTCACAGAATAAAAAGACACTCAACCGAAACAGATGCACAGTTACTAATTACTTTTAAAAGTACAGTAGCTTATAAAGTCCTCCTTGATATTATGACACCGAAAATCAAGATATCCATTTTCATTACAGTTTCATCATAGTTTGCTACCTTGTTTCTCAGTAGAAAAGTCAAAGAGGGAAACCAGCATAAAGTCAGAGCTGCCATCCCAGGAGGTCCTCAATTAACAACCTGTGTTTTCCTTAACAACAGTAACCAGGAATTGCCAGAAATGCCATCAATAAGCAGTGTGGCCATACGATGTTGTGCTTTTCCACTGTATTGTTTTGTAATGGAAATTTTGGTCCCAATTACCATCATTTAATGAGAACTATCTTGTTTCATTTTTGTTGTAAATAATTTTTGAAGTATAACCCCCCAGCACATTGTTCAAAAACCAAACATAATTCACAGCCTGAAAAACCCCCACAACCTTCCTTCTTCAGTATCACTAAGTTGATTAATTTTTATGCATGAATGGGTTACTATGGTATATGCATTTTTAATATTGTGATAGGGCTTATATTAAGTGCATATTCACATTTTTGATGGCATCTCTGCCCAATTCCATCCAATGAGTATTTTTTTAATGTTTTTCACTCGACTTTCAAAATAACCTTCATTCTTTTTTATCATTTCTTGCAACTGAAAATATTTGTCTGTCCTTGGAAATCATCTTGAGCTACTAAGAGAAGCTATAATACACAACATTTTTGCCCTTAAAAGAAGCATCATCAACAACCACAAAAAATAGTAAAGGTTTTTGCTTGTGGTTTCACGATATCCATGCTGCAATAAAACACTGGAAAATCACTTCTATAAAACTGAATTACCTGCTGCTATCCGCATGCCCTTTCATTTGGCTGGTAACTCAAGTGTATAATTCTAACCATACTGTTTTAGGTTTCCACAACACTATTCAGTAATTTTTATTTGGAAAACAAAGGAAAAAGTATTTTTGGAGGTATATTTACTGGCCCACATAGAAAATTCTCATTCATTCTTCTGCTAGCTCCAAACCTTAAATGAAGACTTATTATCACATTACACTTTTCAGTATCACCCAGAAGACTGAGCAGAGCCATCTGCAGTACCTGTCTTTTGCATTTTTTTTCATCCGTCATACACACCTTACTCCAGATGACTACAATAAAATATATTGATGATTCCCACCAGTCATTATCATGAGATCTTATGAACATGGTTGTGCAGATGGCCTCCTGTTCAATCTCTGACGGAATGAAATTCAGAAACGGAAAAGTTATGTATTTCAGCTGAAAGGGCTATTGGAAATCTGCAGCCCTAAATCAGGCATAACTCACTAAATAGGTGAGTTATAAAGGTGATGACCTATAAAGCCCTGAAAGGCTTGGGACCGGAATATTTGAGTGGACACCTGCTGCCGCTGTCATCTTCCCACCACCCGGTTCGTTTCCATAGGGAAGGCCTCCTCCAGGTGCCGCCGGTAGTGAAATGTCGGAGGGTGGTGCCTAGAGGGAGGGGGGCTCTCTGTGGGGGCGCCCACCCTGTGGAACCAACTCCCAGTAGAACTGCGGATGGAACCGGATCTTCGTTCCTTTCGCAGGAACTGAAGACATGGCTATTTACATCTGCCGGCCTGGATTGATGGGGGTTTTAGATTATTTGTTTTTGTCTGGGCTACATGGGTTTAATTTGATTTTAATTTTTGTATTGTTTATTTTTAGATGCCCTGTACACCGCCTGGAGTCCTCAGGGAGTAGGGTGGCATAGAAATTTAATAAACAAACAAACAAACAAATAATCACCTTTGGAAATTCCAGTCTCAATTGTGGTCGTAAGTCGAGGACTATCTGTACGGTAATATATTGTCGCTACTGCTGACTTTAAGCATTAGTTCTGTTCAGTAAAAAAATGTAAACTACATGCTATATAACCATTAAAAAAATTTAGTAACCTTCACAGTTGCTAGTGTGGGAAATTTAACACTTTTTGAAACAGGAGTACAGTTACCCAATAATACAGTTGTTCAATATGCTTGCTAAAATTAAAAGTTGTAGCAATAAAGCTTGATTGAATTCAAAATTCATTTTATCTATTCCACTGCAATAGCTCTTAAAGGTTTAATGGCAAAATGATGAGTATATGGTACTTTAATATCAAAGGAACAAATGTTTGGAAGAGGCACTAAATATAACAAACTATTCACATACAGAACTATATGAAGTGAAAATAATACTCCTTAGAGTGCTGCAGATATAATAGATCAACTCTCTTTTAATCAGTTAAAAAATGGGAACAAAATTATGGTTTTAGTTCTCTTCATCTTGCAATTTTTTAACCTATTAGATATGCAAATTTTCACACCCCAGTCCAACTTGCCTTCCACGCAACTCCCGCCCTTCATGTTTGGGAATGCCCAGCTGGCGAGGCACACTTTGGCTATGTCTTCTCCAGTGCCGGCGGGAGCAGCGCAGAAGGCGAGCTGGACTGGGGAACCCTGCCACCACCACCCAGCTGCGCCCCTCCCACGCGTTATCTTTGGGCCTGCCCAGCCGGTGAGGCACACTTTGTGTTCTTCCACGCGGCTTTGTGTTCTTCCACGCGGGTGGGCAGCCACATCAGGGTTCCCCAATCTGGCTCGCCTTCCGTGCTGCTCCTGCCTGTCCTCTTTGGGATTGCCTAGCTGGCGAGGTACACTTCAGATTTGTATTTTCCCACATGGGCAGGCAGCCATGGCGGGGTTCCCCAGTGGGAGAGGCGTGGAAGGCAAGCCGGACTGGAGAACCCTGCCACTGCCCGCCCACCTGCATGGAACAACAAGAAGCTGAACTGTGCCTCACCAGCTGGACAGGCCCAAACAGGATGGGCAAACAGAACAGTCAGGAAGGAAGAAGTAAGGGAGGGAGGGAGGAACAAGGAAGGAGGTACAGAGCAAAGAGGTGCAGGGAAGAAGGAACGAAGGAAGGAACATTGAGGGGAACAGAAGTGAAGGTGGAAGGAGGGAAGGAGGAAGAAAAGGAAGATGGAGGGGAAGAAGAGGAAGATGGGGGGAAGAGAAGTGAGGAGGGAGGGAGGGAGGAAGGAAGTAGGAACGAAGAAAGGAAGCAAGGGCAAGAAAAGTTAGGGAGGAAGGAAACAAGAGGGAGAGATAACAAAGGAGGGAGGGAGGACGAAGGGAGCAAGGACGGAGGGAGGGAGGAGGAATGGATAAAAGAAGGAAGGCGAAAAGAAGGAACAGGGCAGTCCCATAAAAAACTACCTGGGCAACACTGGATAATCAGCCAGTTAACCAAAAAGATCTAGTTATTATGGGATTTGAAGTCTCTGTCTTCAGGAAGTAATTAGATTGGGCAAGGTTATCCTAAAAGATCCTGGAAACCCAAGGAAATTCTAGGTAGGTGTAGACTGTCAGAAGTTATTTACACTTCTATTCAAACTTTCAGAAAGATACTGCAGTCTTATTCAACAGATAGGGAGAACAAACTGTAACTTCAGCATCACAGAGCAATAAAAGAATGGCTTTAAGTGTAGCAATAAAACTGGATTTACCAGTCAGGCCTACCACTACATCTGTCAGCTACAACAAAAGCCATTGTCTCCACTTGTTTCATCAATATCTTGAAATTCCAAAATTATTCAATTCCACTCCACTGTATTCTTCTTTTAAAAGGCTGCTTTAAGAAAGCATTGACCAAATGGGGAAGGAAGAAAGAAGCTTATTCCATTTTTTTCTACCCAGTAAGTCTTGTCTATCTCTTTCTGGCAAGGTAATTCTAACTCAGGTACTAAATCAACAATATTTTATTGCCAACTAATACAACTATACAAGCCTGAAAACAGTTCTCAGAAAGACTCTTATGAAGAAAGCACCTGCTCCTCTTATTCAATTACAATAAAGCCATAAAGATAGGGCTTCTAATCCAGTGAGCAATCTGACTGTTCCAAAAGGCAAAACGGCTTTCAAAGGTATTACTATTTTACATGTCCAAAACTCTGTTTAATGTTTCTGTATCTAAACTACCATTTTCATTTCATTTTCCCAGTTCACTATCATTATAGCTGAAGAAAGATTGTAGCATCATTGGAGAACTTCTGCTGCCAACAGCCTCTCACCGTCCAGTACACTCCTACAGAGTCAGTCTCCTCAGGGTGCTGTCGGCCATACAATGTCGGCTGGTGACCCCCAGGGGGAGAGCCTTCTCTGTGGGAGCACCCACCCTCTGGAATGAGTTGCCCCCGGAGATCCGGATTATCCCTGATTTGTGATCCTTCCGCCGCACTCTTAAGACATGGCTTTTTGAACAAGCCGGTCTGGCCTGACATACTATTAATTTTAATGGGGTTATTAATTTAAATTTTAATTCTGTTAATTGCTATTTATCAAATTTTATTTAATCTATTTTTAATGTTTTTATTGTATGTTTTTTGGAGTGTAAGCCGCCCTGAGTCCTATGGGAGAAGGGCGGCATATAAATTCGATAAAATAAAATAAATAAGAATAAATAAACAGTGCTGTTACCACCTTCCCCAACCTAGTGCCTTTCAAATATGGTGAAATCAATTCCACTCTATGTCTGCCCTTTGGCTATGTTTAATGTTATGGCATGTAAAAATGGGAGATGCAGGAAGAGCTGCAGACAGTACAATGGTCAGTTAAGTGGCAGCTTAGCCTGTAGAACAGGGGTATCAAACTCAAGGCCCATGGGCCAGATTTGGCCCATGGTGTGCTTAGACCTGGTCCACAGGACCGCCTTGGAAACATTGAAGGACCCGCCTGCAGTGCCTCTGCCAGCGAAAATGGGCTCCCAAGCTCCATTTTCAGCTGCAACCACCTCCTACAACACTCTGCCAATGAAAATGCGTGAGGCCCTCCCAAGCTCCGTTTTCACTGCCAGAGGGTTGCAGGAAGCTGTTGCAGCTGAAAAATGGGGCTCAGGGGCCCCTTTTCACTGGCAGAGCACTCAGGCCACCACAGGCACTGATATGAGTGACGTCGAGCTGGCCATGCGCACCTTGCCCACCCAACCCCCCGAGGTCAAACACAACCCTGATGCAGCTCTCAATGAAATTGAGTTCGACACCACTGCTGTAAAATAAATGGGAATGTACAAATGCTTCAGAAGGGATGCTCCCTAGTCCCTTCAGTTGTAAAGGCAATAGGAGATTAATATATTTTTCACACTTGCAAGATATTATTCAGGCAACCTTACAATAAAATCAGAGACAGTACTTCCAGGTGTGCTTCTTGACTGGACTACTTTGAAAGTCTAGACTTTGTTTATATTCCATGTTTTCCTGTTTTGGAAACAGCTTACAGCAAATAAAATTTAAATTATAAAATGTATTATTTGTACGTGCCAAGAGGTCCAGCGAAATTAGCAGGATCTCTACCAAGACAACTAGTGTAATTTCAGTCCTACATCCTGGGTGAATCCCCAATTAAAGTGTGTCTAAATCTGCAGGTACAAGGCTGCTTCTTCAATCACCTTCCTAGACTTGGAAAATTAAAGACTCCCTTTAATTACAAGGTTCTTTCATGTTCAGAGAGCTTTTTTTTTCCAATAAGACTCATATGACTGTTTCCTTTAAGCAATCGAGAAACATCCATCAGTCAAGAAGGCATTAATCACCTCTTATAACCATAGGACCAGTCTGACCTAATCAATTTAACCAGCCAGGAAAAATTTAGGTCAAGCAAACAGGTTGTGGCCCTCCCTTCTGCACACATCTGCTAGTCGTGGAGATCGACAAGTCGAAAATACTTCACATAAATATACTTCCTTGTTGACTGATCCAGTGTTGGTGTCCAGATTTAGATTAATCCAACTGGCTTTATTTGCAGCTATTGATTATTTTTTTCCCCGTAACAGCCAACTTATAACCTACCATTATACCTGCTCCTATTAGTTATTACTCCAGTATTTGCTTGCAGGCCATTCTCCTTTTCATCATTCATTCCCATGACTCATTTCATCAATACTAAGCTATAATTTAATCAGACCGAAAAACCATGGCAGCATCTCTCTTGTTGCTCTGTTGACAAACAGGCTATGCTCCCTAAGCAGCAGTCCTACAACCCCAAGGGAGAAATGTTTTCACACCTAGTGATCAGATAGTCTTCTTCCAGACAGGCTCCACCTGAAATCTTTGGGTCCTGCAAGTTTTAGCAGCCTTATCTTGCACAAAAGAAAGTAGCAAGAGGAAGTGACTTGCAACATTTCTTCCAAGGAGTGTTGGTAGTGTTGCCCGGGCACTTCAGGAACGTATCAAGTTTGGAAAGGCTGGGCTAAGACTGGACAATCCAATTCCAGGTGGCCAAGAAAATTATTGAATAATTCATTGGTATGAGCATCATGTTTCACTTTTCATACTTTACATTGTAATTTGGAAAGCAAAATGGAGGTGGGAAAGAAGCACATGTGTTGCCTTGAGCTACTGGAAGAAATGTGTGATTTAAAATGGAGTAATAAATAGATTTTACAAGCAAGGCTGTAAATAGGTTTTTTTCCCCCAGCTTTGAGAGTTGTCATAAAACCTGGCCCGTTGCAAACCAAGGGGAGTAATTGTAAGGCCTTTGAATGAACTGTGCCAAATTAAAAATCCCTAAATTCATTTCAGAGGCACGGAAAATCATCTACAAAAGGGTCTGGTTTTTAGTTTTGATGGCTTTAAAAATGCAAACCCTGTGTGATTAGGTTTTGTGGAATAATTGATCACAAAGATGCTTCTCTTCTGTCACAGAGTTAAAACCTAAAAAGATGATAAACTAGAATAAGTAGGGATTACTGCAAACAGAGTAAGTAATGTATCAGTCCTATTTTTAGGTATTTATTGGATTGTTTATTTAATAATCTTTTTAAAATTTTGTTTATATGTTTTTTATGGTTCTGAGCCGCCTTGAGTCCCTCGGGAGAAGGGCGGCATATAAAACCAATAAACATTCAAACATATGCTGCCAAATGCAAGTTTTTGCTACACCAAAAACAAATACAAACACCCAATAAGTAAGCTCTACCATTTTAATGTGAATCTTTTTGAACTACTAATTATATAAGAGGTAATGAATTTGCTGTATGATCCTCGCTTGCAGCTCAAAGGTGAACCGCACAAAGGTCACAGCAGATGGCAGTCCTGGGCTAGCTTTGTTTGATCCTGAAAGTTAAATGGACTTTGTCTTGGTTAGATGGAGATCAGCAGGAAATTCCAAGATGATAAAGTAAACTAGAAACTCAAAACAAACAAACAAACAACAAATCTGGAAAAAGACAGTGGCAAACCTCTTCCAAGAAAACAAAATGAATTGGTTCATGTAATCATTAGGAGCCTAGTTTGACTCACAAACATGAGTTTCAAGAGGAAGAAATTACCGGTAAAGGCCTTCTACTCCTACTTCCCTAGGCCAACCTTTGCTAGGCTAAAAGTATAAGGTAGAAGATGATTCTCTTCTGGAGATTACAATACATTGCCAATCACAATTAATAGTACCAAGCTACAACGGGGCAACAGATGACATCAAATAAAGCAGCTTCCTATATCTCTGTATGTGCAGAAGCCTCAAGTTTGAGCATGCTATGCAAAGATATAAATATTGTCTTTCTAATTCTTAAATACTTTTATATATTTCAGGAAGGTGTTTTTTTTTTTTAATCTTGTATACATTCTCAAAATCTTAACCATTTTTTCTAAGCTCCAATGCTCGAGACGACCAATTTTCGTTCCATATAATCACCCCTGGACACCTACTGCACTTTCTTTTCAATCATTTCATACATTCTTTCCAGGGAACAAAAATATATTTTTTATTATAATTTAAAAAGGTTGTATATGAAAATGTCCCTAGATATATAAAAAAAAAATGTTCTTTTTACAGCTTAGATATCCAAATCAACAGGAAACTCAGGTGGCCAGCAGACTATTTACAGGGGTAACAATCATTTCAGCAGTACCAGCTGCTCTATAAAGTTTTTATGGCAACTAACAACCTTAAGTTAAAAAGATTTGAATAAGCCAACTCAGCAGCTCAATGACAAAAGCACAACAGAAATAAGGGAGAGCAAGGTCATAAAGGTAGGCCAAAATGACTAAAATAAAACAGGTTGCTGCTGTGGGTATATTGCTCAAAATCATAAGAGTTCTATGCTACTTCCTCCTCTTTTCACGCATGAAGTTGGGGGTGGGTGGGCGGAACATGGCCAATGAATGCAATGCAGTCCTTCCCTTTATCATGAACCTGATCGATCCCTCGCCCTCACAGATGCTCAAAATCAAGTTGAGAGCAACACAACATCTGGTATTGCAGCAGAGGGAAACTAAGCCGTCTTCTTAGTGACCCCAATCATTTTCCAAGGAATGCACCATTCACTTCCTGTCAACCTTGTAAGAAAGACTCAACAGAAAACACAGCCAGATGAGCTAATTCTACTTTATTGTAAGGTTACATGGAATCTTTTAATGTCACCTTACAATAAAGTAGAATTGGCTGCAGAGGGACAGGAGGAGATGCTTTCAGACTTGCTATGGGCTAAGTTGTGTTTCATCTGAGTATTCTCTTGGCTACGTCTCTTTACCGTTTCCAATTACCATATTTCCTCAATGAAAATGACATTTATAAAAAAAAGTGATTTATTTATTTCATATATTCAATTTATTTGGCCAGCGATCTCAAACATTTGACTTTTGGGTAACAAAAAATAAAATCATCATAAACAATAATAAATAGCAAATTTAGGAGCTAAGGGGAAAAACTAACCAAGGGCATCAATAAAACCAAGAAATCATCAATAATAGCAATAGCAATAGCAATAGCACTTATATATCACTTCGCAGTGCTTTAGTCCTCTCTAAGCGGTTTACCCCCTTTATGGATCGCTGCCTTGTCGCGGCAAAGGGGCTTGCGTGGCGCAATGAAGTTATGAGCTATGCCGTGCAG
>JANHFR010002081.1:60830-71773 GCA_032468015.1 Mimophis mahfalensis | reverse complement strand
TCTTCTTCTTTTGCCCTCAATTTTTCCCAGCATTAGGCTCTTCTCCAGGGAGTCCTTTCTTCTCATTTGGTGGCTGGTGGTTATGGCTCATAATTTGAAGTCCAAAGCCCTAATACAAACTTTATATTTATATTTAGATTTATTGAGGCTTGTATGCCGCCATTCTACCAAAGGACTCAGGGCAGCTAACAACAATTAAAAACATCAAAATACAAAAGTTAAGAAAGAATTAAACACCAAACGCAATAAATCTACACTATTAAATTAGATAAAACCACACATACAATTAAGAACCATTTAAAAACCCCAAATCAGTCCAGACCGGCTTGCTGAAATAACCAGGTCTTCAGGTCGCGGCGAAAGGATCGGAGGTCGAGGGCCATCCGGAGTTCAAAGGGTAACTCATTCCAGAGGGTCGGTACACCCACAGAGAAGGCTCTCCCCCTGGGGGTCGCCAGCCAACACTGTCTGGCCGACGACACCCTGAAGAGACCCACTCTATAAGCGCGCACGTGTGGGGGGTTTTTTATTAAGTCCTCAAATAGGAAACTACTATTTTGCATGAAAGAGGAAAAATGGGGGCTCTGCCTTTTGGGTGGAGAATCTATACATTTGCCACTATGGCCGAATGGCATCTTTTAACCTCAATGCTAAGTACAGATAGTCCTTGACTTACAGCCATTCGTTTAGCAACCATTCAAAGTTACAACAGCAATGAAAAAAGTTACAACTGGTTCGCCTTACAATCACTGTAGTAGCCCTGTAATCAGAATTTGGATTCTTGGAAACCAGCCTGTATTTACAAGGTTACAGGATCCTGGGGTCTTGTGATCCCCATATTTGCAACCTTCCCAGCCAGTTTCCAACCAGCAAAGTCGATGGGAGAAGAAGCCAGATTTCCTTAGTGACTGAGTGATTAGCTTAACAGCCAAGGCAGAAGGGTCATATCCTTGGGTGCCATGCACACTTAAGAACTGCCTTGCTTGGCAAGGGAAATCCTGGCCCCAGTTGTGGTTTTAAGTCAAGGGCTACCTGTAATGTACAGGAAAGCTCTGCCTCAATCTGCCTAGCCCAGGGGTGTCAAGCTTAATTTCACTGAGGGACGCATCAGGGTTGTGTTTGACCTCAGAGGGCCAGGGGGGCATGGAGCATGGTGTGGCTTGGGGCACGGCCATGGTGGGCGTGGCTGGGGATGTGACCATGGTGGGTGTGAAAGGGAACTCCTGTGAGGGGTATCTGTGGTGCTAAGTCAGGACTTCCCTGAGACCCTCACTCACTCTCGTTATAATCTTCCTCCTTTCCTTCTTTCCTTCCTTCCTTCCTCCCTTCCTTCCTTCCTTCCTTTCTTTTATTTTTCCCTCCATCTCCCTTCTCCTTTCTTCTTCCTTCCCCTCTTTCTTTTTCCTTTCTTGCTCTTTTCCCATCTTCCCTTCCTATTCTTTGTCTTTCCCTTTCTTCTTTCCTTCTCCCTTCTTGCATGCTGAAATGCAAAAGGGGAAACATTTCTCCTTTTGTTTTAGTTTGTTTTGATAGCCCTCTGCCAGCGAAAATGGAGCTCAGGGGCAGCCACATGCAACCCCCCACACACACCTCTTTTTCACTAGCAGAGGCACCACAGGCCAGTCCTTTGCTGTTTCCAGGCTGGCTCCATGGGCCAGATCTAGGCACCCTGTGGGCCAGATCCCTGACCTAGCCCATCTAGCCTAGAAGCTACAAATAAAAATATATGTACTGCATTCTGGCAGTTCAATTCTCACTGGCTCAAGGTTGACTCAGCCTTCCATCTTTCTGAGGTCGGTAAAATGAGGACCCAGCTTGTTCAGGGGCAATATTTTGGCTCTGTAAACTGCATAGAGAGGGCTATAAGGCACTGTGAAGCAGTATGTAAGTCTAAGTGCTGTTGCTATTGCTATCCCACCAATAGCCCAGTTGAGCCCTTAGGGTAAAAGTCTCAAATTTCCTTTCCCAGAAGCCCTCAGAGTCTATATGCTTTCCATGGGATATTCATCTGGCATTCCCTCTTAATTCTATCTGGCTTGCCTTACTTTCAATAAAAAGGTAAAACTGGGGGGAAATGCAGCTTTCTGGCCCAGTAGCACACAGGAACATGAATAGAGATTCAATTTTCTTTTCTGCTTTTGGGGATAAATAGAATCAAACTTTACAAAGAAAAAAACTCCTCCCTCAAAGATGGCATTAGTTCACTATGATTAATAAGTTGGGGAAGAGTTTTGCTTCCAAAATCAATTTTACTTAAAAAGAACTAATAGCATAAATATTCTGGAGGCTAGTCTAAACTTAAACAGAATGCTCTACTTATTCAGAGAAATAAGAATAAGAGAATAATGCTTTAAGCATAAACAAATTGAAACTGAACACAATGGATAAATTAGGGTAGAAATTTATTCCTCAATGAAAACCTAAATTCCAAAGCACAGTTGGTTGCTTCCTGGGATATCCCACAATTTCTTGGGAAACTTCCAATCCCCTTCCAGAGTTGTTGAGGAGAAGATGCATTAAATGTTTCTCAATTCAGTCACAGAAATGTCTTCCTCCATATTCCTGGAATTCTGCCTTTATCTTTAAAAGAGTGGCCAGTTTGTCCTGTGGCAGTTGATGCAGGAAGAACCCTAGTCAAATACAGTTTGAAAACTTCAACTGTTATGTCATAACCTTCCTAAGAGAACTCTCGAGATTGTAACCTCTGAGAATTCCATGAGCTGGTCCAAATGAAGGACAAGGGACAGGAGCAACAGGAATCCAAGTCTGGAGTTGGAGAGTTGGAGGAAGGTTAAAGGCTAAAGCTGGTCTTCCATAATGCCAATCAATGCTGTGGTTGACTAGGTCCATGGCTCTCCTTTCCTGCCACAATGTTTGCCCCTACAGTTCATATTACCTCTGTACTGACTCCATAGCTGTCATCAGGGTGCCCCATTACTTGAATCAAGCTGAAGTTCCTTAGATTCATGGTCACCCAACTCCTCTGGCCATTAGTCCATCTGACTTGCCTCTTTAGCTTCAGGTTCAGAAGAGACCTAAATAGACCACTTTAGGAGGGGAAGGAGTGAGAAATCTCCTGAGGATACCTGTTAAAGCCATCATCGAGAGAGAGAGAGAAGTTTTTCTCTCAGGTTTGGAGACGGTCTGGAAAATTTAGATCGGCAGGGAGATTGAAGTACAGATTGAAGTACAGGTAGGTCACAATTAATGCGAGTTTCAAATAGTGCAATATTTGATATACAGTGGTTTGATATACAGTGGTTACGAATAACTCAACACCCGAACTTTTCGACCTACAAACGGGGAAACTGCCGGCATTTTTAGCTGCGGTTTCCCCAACTTCCGAATGACAGCCGCTATTTCCTCAACTTACGACCTGGTCCGGAACGGCTAAAAAAGATCTTTTTTTAATTTTTTTTTTGTAGAAACCGAATTTTGCTGTGCACTTTGCATGCCTTTAAAGTGCACCTCATAAAGAGATTTCCACAAAAAACTGGGAGTCTGGGTCTTTTTCCCAGGCTCCGGAACAAATTAATCCGTTCCCAATGCATTTCTATGGGAAGCCGCTTTTTCGACTTCCAAATTTTTCAGCTTCCAAAAATGCATTCAGAATGGATTAAATTTGTAGGTCGAGGAACAACTGTAGTCTGAATTGTAAATTGACACCAGCTGCATTGGAATGAGCCAAAATTTGGTTAAGGTGAGGCTAGTGAGTGAGCAACTAAGGCTAGTGCATAAGCCGTTGCAATTGGGTTTTTAATGTGTTAATCTTGGTGTATATAAAATGGTGAAAAAGAAAATTCCATCGGAGGAAATAGTACAATTTTTTTTTTAAAAAAAAGGCCTGTTATTGCATTAGAGCAAAAATCTGATATATTTGAACAACATGAATATGGTCCTAGCAAGGCTAAAATGGAGTAATCTACATGTCTAGCCAACTGAATCTATAGTTGATTGATTATTATTATTATTATTTTGGAACTAATTAACGTATTTCCATAATATTATCACTTGAATAATACACATTCAAATAATAGCAATAGCACTTGAATACTGCTACAAAGCCCTGTCTAAGCAGTTTACAGAGTCAGCATGTCATCCCCAACAATCTGAGTCCTCATTTTACCGATCTTGAAAGAATGGAAGGCTGAGTCAACCTTGAGCCAATCAGGATCGAACTGATTTGGCAGAGTTAACCATTTGGCAGAGTTAACCTGTAATACTGTGTTCTAACCGATGCACCACCATGGCACCCACTTCCTGGCGCTCATTAACTAATTGAGACCTACCTGAACTGTCAGGCTGTTGGGTACAAGAGGCATTGAACAATTCCTTGTTTCAGCCAGGTTTTAATGCCTACAAAGACGTGCTTTTAATCTTTATATGAAATCAGATTGCTGGTATGATCTTGTTTCCTAGTTTCTGAGTTGTGTGCGGTGATAACAAATCAGCAGCTGCAGTATATCACAATAATGTCAAACTGACAACAGGTACATGGTGACATCGTACAAATACCATCCTTATCTGAGACAAGCACTGTACATAACTCACAACATTTGCATGGTTATATAGTCAAACATGTTTTGACATTTGGCCAATTAATGGTTTGAAAAAGTCTGAATAATGCAGAAGTGGATGTACCATTTTAGAGAAAAGAAACGATGTGGGGGGGGGAGGGGTAGTCAAAACAATTTGATGAAATCTCAGCACTCACAGCAGTCAAGGTATTTTGTGTTGGTTGCAGTTTTATGGCCAATACTTATATTGCAATGGAATGTTTCTGTAACCGATCTTCAGAAGATAGTTTACAGCAACGAAAAGAATTTATCTAAGGAATATGCAAAGGTCATAAAGGCCTTCGCTCCCTCAATTTGCTCTTTCACAGTTATTAAAGAAGGTTGCTAGCAAAGTTGCTACTGGCTGGGGGAATTCTGGAAATTGAAGGCCACCCCTTTTAACACGAGATTGAGAAACTCTCGTGTGTCCGAACTGGGTCCAAGCCACAGGGTGGCGCTGTTGCTTTCAAACTTTGATTTTGTGTGCTTTCTATAGTGACATTGTGAATGAAACAAAATGCTGAAGCAGGTGGTGATTTTGATTGTTCCAGCAAAGCTCCAATTATGTCCAGAGGTATTTTTAAAAAGAAAAGAAAAAAGAAACTAATTACAGTATACTTCTGATGGACATTTCAAGTTTATTCTGGGTATGAGTTTTGCTTGATTTTCCCCATAACCCTGCAGTTTAGGCATAAATAACTTGCATTTTTCTGAACTGCTGGCTTGTGTTCTCTGCAGCCTACCTGAACTGCTGACAGCTGAAAGCATAATTTCTTATAATGTTGAGAAACCGGAATGCCTGAAAAAAATGTAACTTGTATACTACAATAGGTGTAACAAAGTTTAAAAAATTTCAAAATCCCTCCCAACAATAAAGCAAAATAGCATCCCTACTCTTAATCTCCCTATCCTCGGCAAAAAAAAAAAATTCATTGCTGCCCCACCTACTAAAACACTTATATTCCTTTTGCTTTAACTGCTATGCATATAGCCTGCAATTCTTAGTAGTCATGTATCGGTGTAAGAGTTGGATCATAAGGAAGGCTGAATGGTGAAGAACTGAGACTTTTGAATTTTGTGGGGGACAAAATTCTTGAGAGTCCCTTGGACTGCAAGGAAATCACATCAGTCAATCCTAAAGGAAATCAACCTTGACTATTAGATACTGAAGCTGTAGCTCAAATACTTTGGCCATCAAATGGGAAGGGAGAACTCCTTGGAAAAGGCCGTGATGCTGGGAAAGGCAGAAAGCAAAAGCAATGGGGATCGAAGAGGATGAGATGGTTAGTGTCCCTGACACAATGAACATGAATTTAGGCAAATGCCAGGAGACAATGGAGGACAGGGAAGTCTTCATGGAGTAATGAAGAATTGGACAGGCTTAACAACTGAACAACAACAACAGCATTCAAATGCAGAGATAGAGTGTTTGGTAGAGCACAGTGGTGGTATTCTGCCAGTTTGGCCCGGCTTAGGCAAACCGGTGATGAAAATTTGGGGTGATTCACCAAACTGGCAAATATCATCCCTGGCTGGCTCCGCCCACCTGCCCCTGCCCCCGCCCTTTCCTTTTTTTAATCTCAGCTGATTAGCATGACAGAACTAGTAGCCGCGCTAATCAGCTGAGCTCCAGCTTTTGCTGCAAAAGGAACCCTTTGTTCCCATCCATTTCTGCTCTCCGGAGCAGTGGCAGTTGCTTCACTCAGCTGCTGCTGTTGCTGGGGGAGCAGATTACAACTTAGAAACTGTCAGCTGCCACTTTGGGTCCTGTAAGACCCATCCATCTCAGCCACAGGCAGCGTTTCCAGATGGGTCTTAGAAGACCCAAAGCAGCGGCTGACAGTTTCTAAGTTGTAATCTGCTGTCCAGGCAACAGCAGCAGCTGAGAGAAGCAACCGTCGCTGCTCTGGAGAGCAGAAATGGATGGGAACAGGGGGTTCCCTTGGCAGCAAAAGCCGCACATGCGTTGAAGCCTTGCATGTGCATGCGAGCACACTTCTTTTTAGCAAACCGGTGGTGGGATTTTTTGAATCCCACCACCGCTAGAGCAGTACCATATTGCTCAAAGCTGGCAAATTTATGATGTGCGAACTTGACAGGGAATTCTGGTTTACTACCTGGGTAGTTCTGGGAACTGAAGTTCATGCATGTTAAAGTTGCCAAGTTTGAGAAACACTATGCTACAACAAATTGGACTTCCCCTATGTTGTGTGGGATGCTGTTCCTTACTAATTACAAGTACTTTCTCAGGCCTCATGTGATGTAATCCTTGCTTGCAAAGAGCATTTAAAATCATTCCCATAGAGTATCACATGATGCATAAATAAACAATGCTATCACTGTACTGATTACAATATGCTTTATTTACATCTCCTGAAAGAATAATTTTGTCTACCATACTGTGGAATCTGTTTTGAAGATGACAGACCCATCAAGGGGCCTTTTTGTTTCTTATGAGTTTGAAGCTCTTTAAAAACAGATGAAATTCTTCAATTGGTACTGGAATCAGTCATGAAGATAGATAAAATTAAGGTGGGATTTATCCTCCCCTCATCTAACACATGAAAACTGTAGAATCCAGAAGGAAATAAGCAGCCATTACTCAAAGCCTGGGTGGGCAGATAATCTTATAATCTAATTGCTTAAACTTGAACTATTTGATGTGGGAAGAATTCCATATGATGCATGGTTACATCATAATATTCTCTCAAGTCACTAGGTAGAGTTTGCTAGCATATATAGTACCTTCAAGAGGGAATTTAACATTAAATCTTATTGATGGACAAGCACACAATGGAACAGGGATTCCGTCAAGTGTCCAAGTTCAAAGCTATAGAGAAATTCCTGAGAACCCAAGTGCGGTGGCCAAGACAATGTGTAGACGGAAAATTCTAGAAGCTAGTAGAAAAGCTGCATTTCTGTGGAGCTGATGGAAAATAATGGCAGTATTTTCCTGCTAAAGCAAATAACTTGGCTGGGTTTGCGAATAAGAATTGGAGAGATTGGCATACAAAGAAAATGTACACTGTTCCCAGATCTGTGACCAGAACAATACACACACACACACACACACACACACACACAGAGGCAATCTTGGCCACTAAGTTCTCTATGTCTGGTTTTATCCAAGAAGTCAGCAAGACAATATAATCCACAAAGTAAAAAAGCTGAACAAAGCTGTCAAGATAAGATGACCCTACAAGGTTATTCAATGTTGTCGTTACTTGATGATAATTCCTCTTATAGATTCATCCTGTGGAATCACGTTGTTGTTGTTGTTAGTTGCGAAGTTGCATCAGACCCATGGACAACGTTCCTCCAGGCCTTCCTGTCCTCTACCCGGAGTCCATTTAAGCTCACACCAACTGCTTCAGTGACTCCATCCAGCCACCTCATTCTCTGCCATCCACTTCAATTTTTCCCAGCATTAGGCTCTTCTCCAGTGAGTCCTTTCTTCTCATTTGGTGGTCAAAGTATCTGAGTTTCATCTTCAGAATCTGGCCTTTTAAAGAGCAATCAGGGTCACTCCTCACAGGAGTCTTCTCCAGCACCATAGTTCAAAGGCCTCAATTCTTTGGCGCTCAGCCTTTCTTATGGTCCAACTTTCACAGCCATACATTGCAACTGGGATCCTGTATCATGTATCCTGGGAAATAAGAGCTGTGTCCCACTGTCAGTGTGTTAATGTGGGCATAAGGATTAATGGGTCAATACAGAATGGACCTGGTGAGTTAGTGGTGGTTATTGTTATTATTGTTATTGTTGTTATTGTTATTGTTTCTGGACTGTATGTTAGTGGGACTTTTATTTATTTTGTTGATGTTGTTTACATAGCTTTTCTAAACCACTTTCATTCTTCTGATTGAAGCTGCACAGAACACAGTCCTAAAAGAGAACACTGCTTCTAATCCTGTGTTTTGTACCTACCGGTTGTAATTCTTGAACCAGCCCCAAACCATCTCATTTTATTCACCATGACCGCATTTCTCTTGCCAACTTCTGCATTATCAAATCTCTTTCAGAGTAAAGAAAACATGTGCTGGGTTGGGTTAGGTTGGGTTCTGTTTTGCTTTGCTTTGCTTTGCTTTGTTTTGTTTTGATGCTTTCTTAATTTTTGTTTTGGGGAAAGAGGCAGGCAAGCTTCTGGCTGTTTTATTTCTTAAAGAGCATTCCTTATAAGCAGGGCAGGTAATGTTCCTGTATACTGTGAGGTGTAAACCTTTCAGAAAGGACTCAGCACTTTTCTGCAATAAGAAAATTACCATATCTTAGAGCAGTGGTGGCAAACCTATGGCACGCATGCCAGAAGTGGCACACAGACAGTGGTGGGATTCAAATTTTTTTACTACCGGTTCTATGGGTGTGGCTTAGTGGGTGTGGTTATGCTGTCAGCCAGTCAGAGGTGGTATTTGCTGGTGTTGGCCAATCAGAGGTGATTCTCTGAATCAGACAAAATTATTCCTACCTGTTCTTCGGAACCTGTCGGAACTGGCTGAATACCACCTCTGCACACAGAGCCATTTCTCTGGGCACGCAGAGGTGTTGTCCATTGCTCTTCCGGGTTGCTCTTGCGTGCATGCACAGAAGCGCCGGAAACTGGAAGATCATGTGATCTTTCTGTTTCTGGCACACAGGTGCGCTCGCTTGCTCCCTTTTTTGGCACTCAGTGCCAAAAAGGTTCGCCATCACTGTCTGGGAGGAAGCAAATCCATGTGGAATCCTTGGTGCTTTCTACGCATGGTTGTTTGCTTGTAGCCTTATAAGTGCTGGTAAGTGTGGCGTTTGCTCCCTGTTTATATATAGTAGCTTAACCCTTTTGGTGTTGTTGAGAGTGTGGTTTTCTCCTTGGTGGTTCCTTGATTGAGTATTGTTTTCTGCTTGGTTGTTTGGTGTTGGGAAATTCATGTTGAACATGAAGCAAACATCCTAACAGCAAGATCAATTTGATAATGTAAGCAATTACAGAGAGAGGTGATGAGTTCTGCTTCACTAGTTGTGTTTCTAGCGGAGACTAAATAGGCATTGGTCTGAAAAAAACCTTAATTTAGTTTGTTAGGTTGAGTAGAACATTGACCTCGCCCTAAATGGCTTTTCTAATTGTGCAATTCTAGGTAGAACCGGTAGGAAAATAATTCTTACAGGAGGGGCCAACTTGGGAAAATAAATGCTCAATGCTGTCTTTCAAATACTAATTTGTAGAAGATGCTTGATTTGCATGTCTCAGAGTAGTTTGAGATGATGGTGGCTGGTTTTAACCCGCAGGTCTCTAGTGTGATACATCCATGGTAGAAGTCATCGAAGAGATCCATGATTGTCTAGTACAGGTTGTCCTCAACAACCACACTTGGGACCCAAAGTTCTGTTGTTAAGTACAGGTAGTCCAGGACAACTGAGCCCCAAATGTATGTTGTTAAGTGAGAATTTGTTACATGAACTTTGCCCCATTTTACGACTTTTCTTGGCACAGTTGGTAAGTGAATCACTGCAATTGATAAGTTAGTAACAGTTGTTAAGTGAATCCGGCTTCCCCATTGAATTTGCTTGTCAGAAGGTCACAAAAGATAATCACGTGGCCCTAGGACACAGCAATCGTCTTAAGTGTGAACCGGTTGCCGAGCATCTGAATTTTGATCACATCTCATGGGGTTGCTACAAAGGTTGTAACTCTTGAAAAATGGTCGTAAGTCACTTTTTCCAGTGCCATTGTAACCTTGAACGGTCACTAAATGAACTGGTGTAAATTGAGGATTACCTGCATGGTGCTTGTTAAGTAAGTGATGCCCAATTTTATGACCTTTTTTTTTACCATGGATGTTAAGTGAATCACTGCAGTTATTAAGTGAGTCACATGGTTGTTAAGCAAACTCAGCTTCCCCCATTGACTTTGCTTATTGGAAGCTACCTTGGAAGGTTGGAAATCACATGATCCCAGGACATGACAAGTGGCAACTGGCATGTATTTATTATGCTCGAAATGTTATCACATGACTGTTTATCCACACGGTATGGATGCTGTGACAGTTGTAAGTGTGACAAGTGGTTGTAAGTCACTTTTTCGGTGGCATTACAACTTTGAATGGTTATACAAATAGTTGTAAGTCAAGGATTATCTGTAGTCAGCTTCGTTTCCTGGGCCCTGCATTAGTGCTGATATTGATCATCCAAGCAGCCTCATTTTCCGCTTTGAAAAAAACATGAGGATAGCTCATATGGCTGGAAGGAGATTAACATGACAAACAGTGGTGGGGTTCAAATTTTTTTACTACCGGTTCTGTGGGCGTGGCTTAGTGGGCGTGGCTATGCTGTCAATCAATCAGAGGTGGTATTTGCTGGTTCTCCAAACCAGTCAAAATTATCGCTACCGGTTCTCCGGAACCTGTCGGAACT
>JANHFR010002081.1:46176-57512 GCA_032468015.1 Mimophis mahfalensis | reverse complement strand
GAGGTGGTATTTGTTGGTGTCGGCCAATCAGAGGTGGTATTTGCCAGTTCTCCGAACCAGTCAAAATTATCACTACCGGTTCTCTGGAACCACTTGGAACCGGCTGAATACCACCTCTGGTCAAAATTATCGCTACTGGTTCTCTGGAACCTGTCGGAACTGGCAGAATACCACCTTTGGCGGACTTCAACTCCTTCAAGGCTAGATAGGGAATTCTGGAGGTTGAAGCCCACACACCTTAAGGTTGCGTAGGTGGAGAAACACTGCCATAGACAGTATGGCAGAGGATAAGGTGACGTCACCAGAGTGTGTATTCTTTTTGGGGTTGACAATAAGGGGTAAAATAAATGTTTTAAACCCAATACACAGAGAAATGATGCCCAGCTTGATCCTTAATTTTCATGGAAAAGCACATAAAATTTCACTGACAGTATTGTCAGGCTGTCGCTGAATTTCAGTGGCATGATCAGAGGCCACAGCAAGGCATTGTAGCAGAGTTAGACCTTTGCTCCTTTAAAGTGTTTGTTTTTGTACCTTGGTTAAATAATTGATATGAAAAGGTTTATTCTTTTTTCCTTAAGTGAACTAAGGAATGGTAGGTGCAGGGTGACACGTGCAGCACAAAAAATAATAGTTATACCTTGTATCCCCAAGGTGAAAATACTTTGCAAATTAATCTCCCCACATTCTTGGCAGTTAGCAAATGTTCTTGAAATGAAATTAGATTTAATTTTTTACTCAAAGGAACAGCCAGCCAGCAAGTATATATTCATTTATCCAAGTATATTGTATGTCAGGATGCCAACGAATCCAGTTATGAATTCTGCAATCTGCTTTCAAGAGAATGTGCCATAACAAGAACATTAGCTGTAAATTCAGGTTAGAGAAAAATCAGGAACACATGGAACAACAATCATGCATCTAATGTACTAATTTTGTAAAGTTTTCTATGATTTTAACCTGTTTTAACTTGTAAGAAAATTGCATTTTAACCAAAAAAAAAAAAAAAAGCCTCATAGAATGAGAGAAAAAATATTGTGTGTTTAAGAAACGCCTCTGACTGTGTATCAAAAACTTTGAAGTATATCTGTTGGTATGTTAGTATCTTAATTAAAATAGAGATATATAGGGGATTTTATTTTATATAGAACAATAACGCACAGCAGGTTGATTTATCTATGTCAATGTTGAAAAATAAAATTAATATCTTCCTTCTTCTCTGTTCACTAGTTTTGGACAGCCTGGATAACCAGCTGGCAAAAGAGCAATCTCAAGAACCTATGAATACAACGACTCCAACTACCTATGGCTGTACAGCACCAGAAATCCAGCATCATTCCACTGTTGTGCAACCAAATTTCCTTGGAGAAGTACAGAGAAATGACCAGAACTTGTTTTTCCCAGATAGAACAAGGACATTAAGAGCCATAGATAAATACAAAACTGTCTTCACACCAAGGAGGCTTTATGATAACTATACAATGCAGCATCACCCAGAAAAATACCCATATGGGGATTTGTACGATGACAGATCTGTTTTGAGGAGAGGATTTTCTGCTTGTTCTCTTGGACGTTCTTCAGAGGATAGGTTGGCATTTCCATCAGGATCATACAGTAATGGATTTGGTCCTAAGAACTTCATGTCCAAGAATAAAATGGGCAGAAGTTACTCTTTGTCTTGCCTTACAAGGCGCTCGTCTTTGATGTCTGCTGACGGGTTTTCCGCCTTACAGCATGATTTGGAAAACAATGTGGACTTCACAAAAGCCAACTTCCAGCATCATCCCAGACGGATTCCTCTTTCATCCATTGTATGGAATATGCCACAGCCTTCTAGACATTCAATACATCCAAACAGGCTTCGTAGAACACAGTCATTAATAGAATTTAACTCAGCGTTTGAGGACAGGCATCTTTGCTCCCCAGAGGAAAATTCAAGTTATAAATTTTGTAGGTCAAAAATGAATTTCAGACAAGCAATAACGAACAAGACCCATTCTTTATTCACGGAGAGAGGTATAGACCCTCTGTGTTTCGACAATCGGGAGAATTATGTGTTACATCCGTTGAAAAATGTTTCCAAACCGTGTTACAGATACCCATCACTTCGTGGTAAAATGACTCTGTCCCCAAACAATCTTCCTTTTCGAAGAACGGAGGAATATCTTTTCAGGCATAATAACCATCCGTATTTCAGTGATGCTAACCACGTCCCTGAGGTAAACTTTGAACAGCTGATTGACCGGCGAAGTGACTACGGGAGAAAAAAAGACGTGTGGCAAAGTGAACATTTGCGTGATTGTGCCTCAGAATACATAAAGAGTAGGGACCATCCAGGAAGAGAAACTAACAAATGGTTTGTAAAGTGTTCAAAAGCCATGCAGAAAGATCCAACTTATGTCTCAACTGCTTCGGAGAACCAAACTGAATATGCAGGGCCAAGTCAAAGTCATTTTAGTGGAGATAGTCAGGCTCCTTCAAAGACATTTGTTAAATCCTTTCAAACCAAGAAAAGCTCTAAAACGCGTGGCATGGAAGAAGTAAATGGTGCTGATCAGTCAGACAAAATGGATGGCATGGACATAAAAAAGCCAACCTTAATTCAAGCGTTTGGACAAGTAAAAACAAATAATCCAACAGAACCTCAAATGCCTCCATCTACAGTCTCTTCTCAAGCCACCCTTCCTATGAGTGTATCCCTCCATCCACCTTTTATATTAAATTCAAAAAGGCAAGCCAAGGCAAATTCCTTAAGGTGCATTGAAAACATTTGTTTATCAAATATCCACAATAATAATTATGGCCAAAGAAATGAAGACAACAGCACTGAAAGCAACAGTGTAAAGCAAGGGTGCCCCCTACACCTGATCACTAATCCTTCAAAGCTGTCAATGCTTCAAAGTAACCCTCAAGAGGAACATCAGTTAGAAGCTTTGAAAGCATTTAACCTTGACAAGATCTTAAACCCAGTTTTCATTGAAGACCCTAAAGTACTTCCAAACAGTGACTTCCCACTTTCTTATGCTGAAACACTCCACAAACCAAACAGGTTTGTTAGATATTCAACGAGTAATAGCATTTGTGGCTCGCCCAGAAGCAGTCCTCTTAAATCTCCTAAAACGCTTAAGACGTTATATCAAAAATCAGCTAGTATTGATGGCAGTGATCTCTCTAAAGAACGCATCGCCCCCCCTACAAGGAAGATTCCTTTCAGAAATAAGAGGATGGGGGAGGATATCTTAGAAGCCCATGTATCAAACAGACTTGGGAATATTTATTCAAATAAGGGAGACAATAAGAGGTCTTTGTTTAGCTCATCCTGTTCCTCCTTAAACCTATCCTCCAAAGAAATGGCTGAAGAAAAAAATAAACAAATTAAAAAGTTCCAAGTGCATTTAATTCAAGCTCCCAGCTGCCCTTCAGGGAGTACTAATATAATTAACAGCAAGCGGAAAAATAGTGATGAGATGCTTGGTCCAGAGAAAGCAATTTTTCTTTCCCCTGAAAAGGAAGCAGAAAATCCTTTAAAGCAATATAAAACTACCAGCACACTGACAGTGAGCATAGATGAAGATAATGTAAAATACCACGAACTGATTTCGGTTTATTACACTTTACCACAGAAACATTCAAAAACTTTGTCCGATGTCATCCTAGGAGATACCAACTGGGCAGATTCATCCTCGTCCCCAGAAAAATCCGAGACCCCTCAAAAGCGGTATGAAGTTCGTGTCGGCATGACAACTGTAGCTTTTCCATCCAGCTTAGAAAAAGGAGAGAAACTTACTTCCCCTAACAAAATGCCTGCTGCTGATATGCAACAGGATTCAAAAAATACAGGCAATCCTGTTAAAGATCTCCAAGTTTCAAATCCCATTGTGGCAACAGCAGATATTTCTCAAGCACATTGTTCAATGAATAATAAAAAAGAAATAGTTGTATCCGGAACAGAAGAGCTGGGACTTGCAATTTCCAATAGGCCACATTTGGATGGCCCCAAATCCAGCAGAAAAGAGGCTGAAACAGCTAACACCAATATTTTGTCCAACCTGCGTGTTGACAGGCACTTTTCTCCATGGACAGAGACACCGAAGCTTAATAAAAGCTTACATCTTAACTCATTGAATTCCAAAAATATCTCTTTGGGAAATATTTCTGCAGTTTCTTCCACAATAAATGGCCAAAAAGGCTATAGTCAGCCATCTCCTGAAGCATCAGCAAGCATTCCTCTTTCCAATTTAATTGATGTTATCCAGGATGGGAAGCCCACTGCGTATCCAGAAAGCAGCGGCCAAGTAAACATCACTAAAGAAAAGATGAGAAACGCCGCAGAGATCAAAGAAAGGGCTCGTTATATATGTCGCATCATCTCTGAAAGGGGGCATCGGTTTCCGCCAAGGAATGAAGGTGTCAGAAATGAAACGTCCGTTTCCACAACCAAGATGCATTCGGATCCCCCAAATTTAACAGCACCAGGGAATGCTGCTCTTTCGGCTAATGCAGTTGTTCATCCAAAATGGAACGTGGTAGAATGTTCAAAGCCCCAACGGCAAGAGATGCCTCCAAACCTTGCACTCCACAAAGTCGGCACAAACTTACAGAGGTCTGAAAGAGTCTGTGTGGACAATGTGAACCTTAGCTCTAAAGATCAGAATTCAGGCCCTCCCCAGGACTTGCCTGAAAGTAAGCTTGCGTTGGATGGCCTTAAAAATAAAGTTAATGATATAGAAAAAAGGAAAAATAGATCTTCGGTTAAAAACAAACTGGCAGCCATGTGCAGGACAAGTCGAAAGTTTTCTAATAAGAAAAACTCAAGTCCCAGACCACACGTCAGTTGCATATTTTCCCAAAATGATGCCCTTCCATTAGAGAAGAGCAACCTCCACCCCCTGTTGATTTCCTCCGATGATTCCCAGCAAACAGGGAATGAGAATGAGAATCAGGTTTCTCTGCCTGGTGAATTTGATATTCCAAGGCTGAGTAAAGTGGAAACTACCGGTAAGAAATTGCAACCTAATGAAGATAGGAGGCCTTTGACAAACTTGTGCAACCAGAAAAGAGAACATTCTGGACAGAGTAATAAAAATATAAAAACCATCCAAAATTCTAGCATCCTATTTGCAAAATCAATTATGCCTGCGCTAAACAACAATTTACAGACAGGTGGCAAAGTTTTAGAAAATAACAACCATCCCATTTTCTTCAAATGCGCAGGAATGGATGCTTACCCCCCCAAAAGAGGTCATTGTAAAGTTGGTGAACTTTCATCTTTTCCCCTTTTATCTGATAAACATGCATACATTAAAAATAATTCAAAGGCAAATATTTGTCCAGTGCAAAAATTGACTTCTCAAGCAGAGAGTGATGATTATCAAGATAATGAGCAGTCAGACATCTTTAAAAACGTAAACCAATCCTGTGCCAAGCCAGCTTTAAATCTCAGCAAAACCCAGCGTGAACGACGTTTTTCTGAAAGTTCCTATACACAAAAACTCCATAATTATTTGCCCCCCAAAAACAACCTGACCCAGCCCGGATACAATCGGAAGTTTAAGTCCTATTCTGAACTGTTGTCCTGTGATGAAAATGAGAACTGGGACACATACAACGAGAATAATGGGAACTTTGGCTCGCGACGTATCATGTACCCCTCCATTGAATTTGGTATTTTTGGGAAAGAACAACAGCAGACTTTCTTAGATAACATAAAGAGGTCACTCACGGAAGGACGGTTGTGGAACCCGTGTCTTTTAAAGAACACCAGATCTATTCAAAGGGAAGATGGAGCCTCCTTACGTGGGTTAGAGCTGTTGAAATCGAGCGCGACCGAAGAACAGTTCCCGAATGAACCTCTTGATTTCCACGAAGAATCCTCTGCATATTCTTCAGACTCTGACTCTGACACCACCACAGATGATGAATATTATCTGCATGAGTATGAGAAAGAATCAGAGCTATGAGGAGCTCAACAGATGCGGAAAGCAACTACCTAGTAGCTGACTTGTTGGTTGACGCCTTATAAAAGAGTAGGGACTAGAAACCTGACTAGCTTTTTGTAAATGCGCTAATTTGAATTCAGATACTAAATGGACATATTGCACTGATCTAGTCTTCCACAATTCCGATTTTTCTTATATATGTAGGCTCCTGGAATTCTAAGGAATATTCTTGGAATTAAGGTCCACCTATCTGGGATTCGCTCAGGTTATAGAAACTTTCTGGAGATGTAATATATTTGGTTTTAGGGTGGGGTGCTGTATGAACTCGGTCAGCGTGGCTTACAAACTCTGGTGTGCTTTTTTGTGTGTTGCTTAAATTCAACCAATCATGGTTTATTCAATAAACCATGGTGAAGCAAGCCATAACTTAAGAGTTATAGTGATCAGCTCAAAAATCAGAATTTGTTTGAAATGGTAAAATCACCTTACATTTGAATCTCTAATGGCACTGGAAAGAATAAAGGCATTGTCCTACTGGTTCTCAAATGGGCGTACCTGCTTTTTCAGAGCAGGGTCTCTTGTACCAATCAATTTTGATACATAATCATAAGACGGCTGCTTTCATCAGCAATTGAATGTTTGCATTCAATACATTCATGGCCTTTCTGTGTTTCAACAAACCTAAAACTACTAAGTTTTAGGGGGGGAAAGGAAAGATTCAGAATATGTGTATATTTAATATCCTATATGAGAATATATTCCCTTAATTGGAAAATGTGTGTTTTATTAAGACCCCATTAAAATGAAAGCAGCTGCTTCAGTGAGGTAGCTATCCTTAAGCTTCAAACCATACTGAAGCTATTGCAAGAGAATCTCTCATTCAAAACAGTAAAATTTTAAAATGCTACATGTTCACTGATTTCTACTTTGGTTTTTAAAATCAGTCTATTAACATGATGTACAAAATTGGTTTTTCTGATATGCTAAATACTTCGTTAAAGAAGTGTGTATGAGCTGAATGTACAGTATACTTTTCAATATTTGTTTAGTATGGCAGTTACACTTGAAAGTACTTCTCAAGTATATATTTATATTTTCGTTCATGTAAATGAAACCATTCTAGTAAGATTGTAATTAATAGTCTGGTCATGTAAAAATATGTTCCTTAAATGTGAATTGTTTTGAAAAAAAAAATCTGTGCATTAATTGTGCATATGGCCCAATTAAGTTGTACAGTTGTTTGTATTTGAAAAAGATTTTTGAACTTGTAAAAGTTTATTGAAGCTTTTTTTTTTACTGAAAATACTTCTATGTGACAAGCTTGGAAGGCAGTCAAAAAGTCATGCATACGCATATGTTTACACGCATACAAAACTGTTCTTAAGTATTTTCTTTCTGTCTTTTGCCTTTGTGCCTTTCGTTCTCTTGTACATTGTAAATATGTTGTTTGTTCTGAGATCATTTTTCAGGCCATATTTTCTTCTGATGAGTTTCTGTTCTATGTATCCAGGCGTTTTTACAGTACGCTACCTGTACAAACAAAACTGTAATTCCAGTGAAGAACAAAAATCCTTCCATGCAACCTGACCTCGTTAATGCAAACAACTGTTTGGTATTTGCTCCCATGGGCAGGTACAAGCCCCGTTACAGAGTAAGTCACGTTCAGACAGGGCAGGTCAGTCTATGGCAACCCGAACCACCCATTTCAAAGTCCAACTAGAGCAATGCTACAGGGCTGAAACTGAGAAACAGATGGGATCAAAAATACGTTAACTCCAGGGCTGGTGTATTTTCTCCCTTGTTTAGAGAATAGGAATCCAGATAATTCCAAACCTTCTGATTTGCCTTCAAAAATATATGAATTTCATGGGCTTTTCAAACACCGTTGGACTCTAAGACTGATTTGGTTGGTGACATTTTCCAAACCATCTCTCCATTGTTTATTTCAGAGTGAATGGCAGTAGCTAAGTCCAAAGTATGAAAAAGTCCCACTCTGTTATGAACACTAAATAACAAGCTCCTCCTACAGTTTCCTAGAATTTTGTTTGTAAAACAAGGCAACAGACAGCAGTCCTATATTGGCTCTATACTGACGCTAGGCATTTAGTTATAGTTTAGCTGTTTGTCCCCAGAAATTCTGTGTTGTTCTGTCTTATGTTGACCACCCATGTTTTATGCACGTCTTCCCCAGTCTTTGTATCTTCAAATGTGTTGGACTATATAGCTCCCAGAATTCCTTGCCAGCATATTGAAGTGCAAGCCCATTTAGATGTAACTAAGGAAAACTTGGTTGTTGTTGTTGTTTTTCATTTGAAATAAGTTATTAATATTGACTACCAATATATTTAAATAAATGGACTATATTTATGACTGACTCACGAAGTGGTTTTCTTGTTTGTGTTCTGCTTTCATTATGAATGCTTAATAAATGCTCAATTTTCAGGGCAGACATGCCTGAATGACCTGTTTATAATTGTGACATCAAAAATGGATTCAAGTGTTTAGAGTCAATTATTTTGTTATTACAAGATGTCATCTTCTCTTGCTTTTATGTAATATTTCTAATATGTAAGAAAGATAAGTATGGTACATGTAAAAAAAAAAAACCACAGAGCTGCAGATAATTATCCCTAGAACTTTAAATGGAATATACTTTGATAACATAGTACAAATGTAATTTGATAAAGGCAATATTTGTAGCTCAAGGTTGAAATGAGGGGCCTTGGTACTTTCTGAGTTTGGCTGTTTTCTTGCAGAGCACTGATGATGTTACCTAGCTTGGGTAATGAAACGTCTGCAAGAAAGCTACCAGATTCAGAGCACACCAAGGACCAACCCCACATCGTCAAATATTCTGGGCATTGAAACATGCTCCCACGATTTAGCCATTCTTTCAGAGAATGAAACTGCATGTTCGCCCAACCAGATAGAATATCGTTGTTCCTTTTCATCCTTTCCATAGTGCTAGGAGCAAGGCCTCATTCTGGCACAATTTACACAGTTGTGCCCAGAAGTTATGCTCAAAGACAGCACATGATTGCAAACCCCGCTCCAGCCCACCTACAAGTTCCAGCAACATAATAAACAGTAGCTATGGAACTGCAGTATCCATTATAAAACACAACTTATAAAGATAGCCCTTGGCTTACAATCGGTTGTTTAATGATAGCTCGAAGTTACATGCCCTTGGAAATGATGCTTTCAGCCCGTAAAACATGGCCACTTTGGGGCCCTTGGCAACTGGCTGGCATTTGCAACTTTGTAGCATCCTGCAGTCAATCATGAAGTGTGACTTTTTTGCCAATATCTGGCAAAAAAACGCCCATATCAGAAAATGGATTTGCTTAAGACCTGCATAATTCAGCCTTACAACTGTGATTTGCTTAACAACTACTGTAAAAACAATTTTTAAAAAATGAGGTTCAGTCACATGGGTGCCTCAACGTACAACCACAACTACTTAAAATCAAAATTCTGGTCCTAACTGAGGAAGTTAAGAACAGCATTCAAATATCTCTTCTGTAGCAAAGGATATTGAGAGTGTTTCAACGGCAGATCTTTGCTGTTAGATCCCATTTCTCTTACTATAGCTCATAAAATCTGCCCATTCATTCCAGATACATTACTACTGTTTTTCTGTAGTGGCAATGCTAAATATAACTTGCAGCAAAGTATAAAGTACTCATTACAGACAACTTTACTGTTTGCAACCTTTTGAGAAGCAAAGTCATTGGGGAAGCCAGATTCACTTAACAACCTTGTTACTAACTTGACAACTGAAATTATTCACTTGATGATTGTGGCATGAAAGGACAAAACTCACTTAACAGGTATCTTGCTTAACAACAAATTTTGTGCTCGGTTGTGGAGGTGGTTGATCAAGTAGCAGCAGATCACACCTCCCTGCGCTCCATCCCCGCCCCTCCTCAAGTGCCCTTAGATTTTAATGTTTGGTTTGATCTTATTCATGTTTTAATGTGTATGTATAGCTATCTTTTTATGACTGTAAGGCACCCAGAGTTTACCCTGTGGTGGGAATATAAAACTCGCAATTGTCACGGCGACGTTACATGACATACTGGGACTTTTTCCCCTTTCACTAAACTGGGTGTGGGCGTGGCCAGCGTGGGATGCATCCGGCCTGCAGGCCACAAGCTTGACAGCCCTGCCCTATGGTAAGATAAGCGGCTAATACATGTTATCAATCAGTAGTGCTCATAAATTGAAAGCTACCTGTACTATACTCTGCAGGCAATATATATTTCTGCTCTTGCATGGAATCCATTTTTTAAAATTTAGTTGGAAAGGTACGAATGAGCAAATTTAGAACTTCAGAACTTGAACATCCCAATAAGAAGCCAGAGCAGTAAAATAAATTGATAAAAAATGCAGAATGGCTCACGTACCTGCCCAAGGAAGAATAACCAGGTTTTCAGTGCCTTTCAGAAGATCATTGAAGTGACAACCTTATCAAGCTTTGTGGGAATGATGTCTGACAGGGCAAGCACTGCCACAGAAAAGGCACATCTCTGAAGTGACATAAAAGGACACCCCTTCTGCTGAATCACAAAGGATGGGTAGAGGGTCTCTCAAATAACCATGAGGTCCCATAAAGGGCTTTATTAAGAACGAGCACCTTGAATTGCATCCGGAAGCTAGATGGCCATCAGTGCAATCCACAGAGCAGTGATGTCACATGCCCATACTGTGACATCTCATTTATGGCCCATGCCATCACATTCTAGACCAGCTATGGTTTCCAAGCAATTTTTAAGGACAACCCCTTGTGTAGCGCATTGCAATTAATTTAATTTAATGTAATGTAATTTAATGTAATTTAATTTAATTTAATTTATATGCTGCCCTTCTCCCGAAGGACTCAGGGCGGCTCACAACAGTTAAAAAACACAAAATATAAAATTTAAAAGGAAATTAACAGATAAATTCAATAAATAGTTAAAATAACAATTTAAAATTTAAAACTAACAATAAAATCAATTTAAAATCATGAATCAGTCCAGGCCCCCTCGTTGAAATAACCATGTCTTCAGGTCATGGCGGAAGGACTGAATGTCAGGGGCCATCTGAAGCTCCGGGGGCAATTCGTTCCAGAGGGTGGGCACACCCACAGAGAAAGCTCTCTCCCTGGGGGTCGCCAATCGACACTTTGGCTGATGGCATCCTGAGGAGGACAACTGTGGGAGCGCACTGGGCGATGGGAAGCTGTTGATGGCAGCAGGTGGTCTCGCAAATTATTGATCTGTGAGCAGAGGTGGTATTCAGCCAGTTCCGACAGGTTCCGTAGAACCGGTAGCGATACTTTTGACTGGTTCAGAGAACCACCTCTGATTGGCTGACACCAGCAAATACCACCTCTGATTGGCTGACAGCATAGCC
>JANHFR010002079.1:103474-126873 GCA_032468015.1 Mimophis mahfalensis | reverse complement strand
CAGCACCTTGAACCTCACCCGGAGGGCAACCGGAAGCCAATGCAGCTCGCGGAGGAGAGGTGTTACATGGGAGTATCAGGGAGCTCCCAAGACAACTTGCGCGGCCGCATTCTGCACCAGTTGAAGCCTCCGGATGAGGCCCAGGGGCAGCCCCATGTAGAGTGCGTTGCAGTAGTCGAGTCGAGAGGTTACAAGTGCATATATACTCGAGTCAATTAATTTTTCCAGTTTACGGACCTCAAATTAGGTGCCTCAGCTTGTACTCGGGTCAGCTTATATTCGAGTATATAGGGTATTATGAAGTATCTCATGTTTGGTCCAAGATTGTGATCAAGGAGTATTGCCAGCAGTCTGCTGGTATCCTGCCCCAAACCAATGGATCACTTCCTCATGCAGCTTCATATGGAGTTTAAAACTGAGGAAATAGCTGAATCCTGAGGCATTCTATATGTGTGGCCAGGGTTGCATCCCCACTCCTGCCCATGCATGAATCCAGACTGTCAACTGCTTTTTTATATATTTTAATGATTGAAAGGATTTTTATATTGTCCCTTACTAAAAATTATTCTCTAAAGGCTATCTGAGTAAAAGTATTCAGGGTAGTTTTCAATGTACACTCATTTGTTTAGTAAATGTTCAAAATTACAATAGCACTGAAAAAAGTTACTTATGATCCACTTTTGCACTTCTAACCATTGTAGCATTTCCACAGTCATATGATCAGAATTTCAATGTTTGGCAACTGGCATATATTTACAATGATTGCAGTGTCCTGGGGTTATGTGATCACCATTTGCCATCTTCCAACTGGCTTCTGACAAACAAAATCAATGAGTAAAGCCAGATTCATTTAACAATGTGATTCAGTTAATAACTGCAATGATTTAACAGAATAATATAACAGAATAACAGAGTTGGAAGGGACCGTCTTATCTAGTCCAGTCTTAGATTTGCTTAACAACTGTGTCAAGAAAGGTTCTAAAATTGGACATGGCTCACTTAATAACAATCTTGGTTAGCAGAAATTCTAGTCCCAAGTATGATTGGGGACTACCTGTAATCACATTAGTGAACCACATACACAATTGCTTTCTCTAATGTAGGGCTATCACATGTAGTATGAAGCTATGAGTTGCTTATGTTAATTTACCTTGCTGCTAATTGAGTACTAGTTTTCTGTTCTTTTTGTGTGTGTGTGTGTGTGTGTGTGTGTGTGTGAGAAGGGAGAATTTTTATGTCAGCTTGGACTCCTGGCAGGAATAAGTCCATGGAAACTTCTAGGCAACCTTTTTAGAAGTCATTTATTACCTTCTTTCTAGAACTAAGAAAGCATGATGGACTCAAAATCAGCCAGCTGGCATGTCTAGTGCTCAGAATTACCAACAGGCTATATATTCCAACCAGTCAGCTAAAATCCTAGTGAATAGGGAAGAGACTGAGAAAATCTGGATAAGTAAAGGCATGAGACAAGGTTGTCCACTTTACCCCTTGCTATTTATTCTCACACTAGAGTCATTACTTAGAGAGGTCAGGCGACGAATCGATATAAAAGGTCTGAGAATAAAAAAGGAGGAATTTAAGGTCCAAGCCTTTGCCGATGACTTAGTTCTTATATTAGAAGATCTTGTGGAATATGGACCGAAGTTAATTCAGGAAATTGAAGCCTTTGCGAAGGTTGCGGGATCACAAATTAAAATTAATAAAGAAAAAACTAAAATTTTGGTTAAAAATCTAACAGATAGTCAGAAGGAGGAATTGAAGGGAAAGTTGGAGATACAAGTAGTTAAAAAGATGAAATATCTGGGCATTTGGCTTACGGCTAAATGCTCATCTATAAAAGAAGATAACTATTTAAAACTATTTAATCAGACCATGAAAGATTTGGATAACTGGAAGAATCTGCAACTATCCCTGATGGATAGAATTGTGGTGATAAAAACATACATACTCCCCAAATGGATTTATCTCTTTCAAACTGCCCCTGTTAAATTGGATATTTTTTCAAAAATTTGGATAAATGTGTTACTAGGTATGTATGGCAAGGTAAGAGGCCCAGGATCAAGTTAAAAATGTTACAGGAACCATCATCTACAGGGGGGTTCAGACTCCCCAAATGGGATTTATACTATCAGGTGGCTATACTGGTTTGGGTAAGAGACTGGATACTACTGAGGAGGAGGTGGATCCTCACTATCAAGGGCCACGACTTACAGCATGGCTGGCATCAATTCCTATGGCAGAAAAAACTAAAATATATTTTGTGATGCAGCATCTTTGAAGGATCTCAGTAGAGGTTTGGGAATGGGTGAGGAATAAATTGTACTCAAAAGAACCAAATTGGATATCTCCCCTGGAACTGATGATCTACCCAACTCTGTATAATATGGGGAGGACCTTGTCCTACAAGGAGCTATTGGACTCCAGGGTAATCTAAAGACAAGCCGTGACTTAGTGGCCCAGGGCTGGTGAGCGTATGCCCAAATTCATTTACAATTCAGGAGAGAGAAGGAGAATGTGGGGATTTACACTTCACCTCAAGAGTTAGATAGAATCCTCCTAGGGACGAAAAGAGAATTTTATTGAAGTGTTACCATTGTTTGTTGTCTGTGAGGATGGAGGAGGAGATTGTGAAGGTTTCCATGATCACCTGGGGGAGAAACTTTGGGCACTCAATTGATCTTGAAAGATGGCAGGAAATATGGACCAAAAACTTGAAGCTAACTATTGTAACATCTTTTAAGGAAAATATTTATAAAATGGTATATAGGTGGCACCTCCCCCAGGCAAGAATAGCTAAAATGTTCCCAGGTGTATCTCCAAAGTGTTGGAAATGTGGTGGGGCCAATGGAACTTATTTCCAATGGTGGACCTGTGCCCAGGCAGATGAATGTTGGTCAAGGACTCAAAGATGGTTACTAGAAATTGTGGGTTGCAGATTAGAATTGAAGCCAGAAACATACCTTCTAGGAATAAAATCAGAAAAGATTGGCATAAACATATGGTATTTGACCTTACATATTACTACAGCAGCAAGAATAGTGTACACCCAAGAATGGAAAATTAAAAGTATACCCCGGAAAACAAAGTAATATGTAAGATAGTGGAATGAGCAGAAGTTGACAGATTAACCAGATTACTTAAAGGCAAGGGGGAAACTGAATTTTTCCTTTGTTGGAACATGTGGTACTCTTGGGTGGGGAAAAGAGAGAGAGGGATCAGAAGAGTAGCAAAGTATATTGGTGAATTTAAATAGTTGTTCTATGATATGTGAATATAAGGTATTTTTGTAAAGGTATATCTTAGTAAATATTGGCTTTGTTCACCGTGACATCACAATTTGTATATGTGTAATTTTGTTTTTAAAGAAACTGTTAATAAAACTTTAAAAAAAAGAATTACCAACTCCTAATCCAAAATGTTAACCATTGGGCCAAACAGACTCTTGAATATGGTTATAACCATAAGTTCTAAATATGGAAAACTAATTCATAAAGACTATGTAAAGTCAATAAATAATTGTCTGTTAAGTTTTAGCATCTAGTTTTCATAACCATTCTGCTCTTGCCAAATAATTCCTTATTCCATTCAACACCTTGTTTCTATTTTAGAAGAAAAAGCCAATCCCTGTGATCTTCTATTATAGCACAGCCACTCAAAATAGTATATCTGACTCTTCTTACATTCATAATACAAACATATAAATTAGGATATAGTACTGTTGTTAAGTCTCTCTCACACACACATATCTGCTTTTATAACCCTCGAACTTCTACTGAATACAGAAATAGTATTTGCAGAGTTAATAGTGAAACATCTTCAATAATATGTACAATTTTCAAATTTACTGAATGAAAACTGTTTCAAGTACAAATTAGAAAGTGGTTATATTGACAACTATATCGATATTATTCAAATTTTGGAGTAGACCAAATCCTAGGATTCTGTAAAATTTTGGTGAACAATATTTTGTTATTTAGGCTTATTAAAGAAACAGTAATATTCTGAGTAGCAGATTAAAAATGTATGCTATTACTCAAATCTATGCGGAAACTACTGGCAAAGTTAGGATATGGATTTTCAATTTCTTTTATGGTTGAAAGGGTTATGGCTACTGCTAAAAGAATATTCTGCTTTGTTAATTTAAGCTAATAGATCCTATGTGAAATTCTATTCCTTCATTTATTTATTCCAGCTTTTAAACTGAATTCTGCTTATCAGAACCAGGTTTACAAGATAACAAGCAATTAAAATCATCCAGTAAAATTCTAAAAACTAAACTGTACAATAAAAGGCAGTGATTAAAATATATGTTACTAAAATAAACAGTAAAAATAGAGATTAAAGTTTAAAAAAAGTCACATTATTTTTTTGGGGGGTGGGGGAGTTTGTGAAATATATTTTCCTATGTCTTCCTCCTAATTATTATCTTAATTACCTATAATGTTTATATGGCATCTGCTGCTTGACCATTATACATAAGTTAATATATACACATTGATTAAAAAGAGAATAAAACATTTTGCTTTAAAATTAAAAAAAAAACTATGCTAGGTATGTCACTTTATGGTTGGTAGTAGGGGCTACTCTCTGATAGCTGGTTACTCTAAGTTAGTGGTTCTCAAGCTTCCTAATGCCACGACCCTTTAATACAGTTCCTCATGTTGTGGTGACCCCCAACCATAACATTATTTTCACATACACCTGTATTTGTATTGAAATATATGTTTTCCGATGGTCTTAGACGACCCCTGTGAAAGGGTCTTTCAACCCCCAAACGGGGCGTGACCCACAAGTTCTAAGTCTTCATGGGAAGGCATATGGAACAAAAGTTAAAGGTTTCCTATGTCCAGTCGTGTCTGACTCTAGGGTGCAGTGCTCATCTCTGTTTCTTAGCTGAGGGGACTAGCATTGTCTGAAGAAATTTCCATGATCATGTCACCAGCATGACTATACAGCAAGGTGCATGGAACACTGTCACCTTCCTTCTGAAATGGTACCTATTTATCTACTTGTATTTGCATGCTTTTGAACTTCTAGGTGGACAGGAGCTGGGGCAAGTAATGGGAGCTCACCCTGTCGCAACGTGCTGGGGTCTCAAACTCAGCCTGTCAGCTTCCAAACTGACAATTTCAATGTCTTTAACCACTGAGTCATTGAGTCCCATATGTGGAACAAGGTATGTCTAAAATAAAAAAGGACAGCATGATATGTTCTGGAACAGTGATCTAAGCTATTAAATGCCTTATAGGGTGATATTTTGTTTTTTGTTTTATTTTGTTTTTGCATTCATGTTAGGGTTGAAGTAATGGCTGACTGCCTGAAAACCTTATGGTTTTCTTAGTGAGTTTTTCAGAAATGCTTTGCCATTTCCTTCTTCCTATGGCTGAAATAGAGAGATTATCCCAAAGTAACCCAGACAGTTTCATGCTTCAGGTAGGATTAGAATTTATGTTCTCCCAGTTTTTAGCCTGGTGCCTTTAACTACTATTTCGAAGTAGCTCATTTATAGAGTAATATCAGCACCTTAAATTGGGTCTGGAAACTGACAACTAACAAAGACTTCATAAAGCTGGTGGAATAAGACCTTAACACCAAGTGACAGTTAATGCTTTTGGTAAGAGTTTTGCTTTGTTATTAAAGTTTCTAGACTGTCTATAAGACTAGTTCACATATAACATACCATATAACTCTGCAAAGGTATAGTAACACGATGTATTACAATAATATGTCTTTCATAATATAATTGTTGTCCAGAGGAGAAATAGATAACAATGCCAAAAAAGAAAATTTTGCAAGAAAGAATAGTAATCCATGTGTATCACATAGCATTATTTCAATAGCAACTCTGAGATTATAAAAGGCAAGGCATTAGCAGATAGATTTTCAACCACTAATCCCAGTATTGTTCCAATGATGTTTTTTTTAATATAAATTTATTGGATTTATTGTCTATTACAGTTTATCTTGGTCCAACATTGTGAAGGAGATAATAGTAAATTCAGAGGAGCATTAGCATACACTGCTCCTAATACTTTGCTCTACATAAACATCAGGTCAAAAATGGCAAGATGAATCACAATAGCATAATCTCCCATGACATACAATGGTATACCAATGCTACATGTGGAACTTCAGTTTCCATTCTACCACAATCCTTGGAAGATTTGAGAGTTATGATTGATACAATTATTCCCAGGTTTGTGAGCATATTTAATTACAGTCCTTAATCACTGATCGAGTTGGCATGAGATAAAGTAAGAGATAAAATAATATACTATAGTTGTTTGGATTTATTTTAACAATAAAGAGGATGAATAAGTATGTGATTATATACAATGAAGATTAATACAACTCAAGATGCTGTACGTAACTGAACTATGGCTTATATTGACATAAGCATATTATACACTATTGAATTAATACTGTATCAAAAGTCCTTTTGTTCTAGCATCTTAATTCACATCCAGGCAATGAGGTGTTTTTTTTTTAATCCCATTTATATCCCGCACTTCTCCGAAGACTCAGGGCAGCTTACAATCGCACAACTCACTGTGCTCAGCAACAGCCTTCATTCCATGTATATGCCTGATCATTAGGGCTTTTGCACACACCCCCAAATGGCATTTGTCACAAATGTCACAAGGACACCAAAGACAGTATCACTGTTGCTTCCTGTTAGTTGGTTTTTAGCATTATGGAGCCTCTGAAGCTAAAGGTTATATACAAAGAGCTCCCAAATCCATATATTTGTATACAAATGCAACCTATTTGTTCTATGTTAGGTACAGCACATTTAAATACCTATTTAAATATATGTTTCTTAGTATTTTTTAAATCACATATTTTTACCCATAACAGAATTGTTCTAAGTGCATCATGAGTTTCTTTTTCTATATATTTTGCAGTTATTCTGTATTATATTTTGTAAGCAATAATTGTATTCCAGTATGCTCATATCAAACATTTGCTATAAATATATCAGGATACTGACAGCTTTATTTTTTAAATTTATCCTAATGATCACCAACACCTAAAATAGCTTCACAGTGGCTAACACTTTAATCAAGCCATCCACTATGACTACCAGATACTTTTCAATTACATCATTAGCAAGTCAATTCAACATGCATATAAAATTAGAATTTTCCCTGCAATCTGCATCAATTACACTTACACTGAACTACTTCTAATGTTAATATATATATTTCTTTGCTTGAGATAAATTGTTTTTTTTTTATTTTATTATTATTTATTATTAAATTTTTCTCCTGCCTTTGTTATTTTTAAAAATAACTCAAGGCTATGAATATATTTCACTTTTATTTACCAGCCTCCTCCCCATAAATAATTTGGTGTTATCAGCAAACCTAATCAGCTTCTCTGTAAACCTCACTTATATTTACATAAACCTTAAGAAATAATAGATGTCCTGAAACTTCTGCAAGTCAGCTTTCTTAACTATCCCAAATCTATTTTTTTCCATATTAAATGTAATTGTAGGTATTGCATCTTTGACTTCGAAATCAAAAAGTCTTGAATGTTATACCATTCCTCATAGGAAAACCATTTCAACACCATAATGAATTTGGGCAAGATGGTGTACATTGTTTCATGCTTTGGAGTATCCATTTTAAGGTTTTAAAAATTATATTATTATAATACTTTCTTTTGATCCATTTCCTAACAATCTTTATAACTAAATCTGCTTTTCTCAAAACTACTGTATGCTGGGCAGTTTTCAGTGAGCTGAAAACTGTGAATTCAAGATATCTCTCCTGTTTAGCTAGAGTCGACTCCAGTTCATGGATTTTCGTTTATATGTATGCTGTTGTTTGTTTATATGTATGTGAAGTTGTTGAAAGTCTGCTGAAGACCTTCAACAACTTATGGATCATTTCAGTAAGGCCTGCCAAGAATTTGGACTAACAATCAGCTTAAAAAAAAAGAAGTCATGGGTCAGGATGTGGATTCACCTCCCCATATTACCATCTCTGGACAAGAACTGGGGGTTGTTCATAACTTTGTGTACCTTGGCTCAACAATTTCTGACACTCTCTCTTTAGATACTGAGTTGAATTAGCAAAGCGGCTACCATGTTTTCCAGACTTACAAAAAGAGTATGGCTAAATAAGAAGCTGACAGAACATACCAAGATCTAGGTCTATAGAGCTTGTGTTCTGAGCACACTCTTGTATTGCAGTGAGTCTTGGATCCTTTATGTACAACAGGAGAGAAAGTTAAACACCTTTCACATGCGCTGTCTCCGATGTATTCTCAGCATCACCTGGCATGACAAAGTTCCTAATAGCATAGTCTTGGAATGAGCTGGAAGTACTAGCATGTATACATTATTGAAACAGTGATGTCTATGCTGGCTTGGGCATGTCGTGAGAATGGTTGATGGATGGATTCCGAAAGATCTTTTTGGAGAGTTAGTCTGGGGAAAGTGCCTTAGAGGGAGACGACAGCTGTGATACAGGGATATCTGCAAGAGAGATTTGAAGGCCCTGGGAATGGACATCAACAGATGGGAAACCTTGACCTCTGACCATTCAGTTTGGAGGCAAATGATGCAGCATGGCCTCCTTCAATTCGAAGAGACATTTGTACAACAGGACGAGGCAAAGAGGGTTGGGCAGGGGACAGACTTTACCGGCCCTCTGCATGGAAGGGACTGCCATTCTTGAATTGGCCTTTTTAGCCAATTCAAGAATGGCATATATTGGTTCTTTTAATATGTAAGCCGCCCCGAGTCCTTCGGGAGAGAGGCGGCATATAAATTCGATTAAATAAATAAATAAATAAATAAATAAATAGCCATACTAGATGCTGTTTAAGGATTTCCACCTGGAGCAAAATATCATAGTCATTTGAGACTGAAGGTTGCCAAAGATATGTATGTGATTAATATGTTTGGCTAAAAAGAATGCTGGCAGAGACTAGTGTCTGATTTGGTATATATCATTTGAAATAAGTTGTATCAGCTGTAAAACCTGGCCAGTTTATTGATTATCCTGAATCAAGATCTCCTATAAATGTATTAGAATCACTACATAAACTTCAGCAACTAAATTATTGTTTCTTCAGGATTAGATCTATTTAAGTAACCATGTTCTCTGCTTTCTATTTTTAGCCAGTTACTTGACCATAAAAGTAGATTTTATTTCACATTAATCCAATAAATATGAAAGCAGTGTATAATAACAAGCAACATTGGTTGAGGTAGTCCTTGATTTACAATTATTATTTTTGTAACTGTTTGAAGTTACAGTGGCACTGAAAAAAGCTGACTTAAAACTGGTCCTTGTCATACCTGTCAAGTTAAAAAAGTTAAAATATGGGAAAGGCATGCCCCGCCCCCGCTGTGCGTGTGCCTCACCTCCCCACACGCATGTGTGATTCAGCAGCCAGGAGGCTGCCGCAGACTGCCGAATGTCAGTGGCTTCACCTGACACCCGACGCCCTGCTCCCTCCTCGCCCGACCCCCCACGCCCCACTGCCGCTCACCTGGGCTTAGTGGAATCCTCTGGGATTCCCCAAAGCCCAGGTGATCAAAGGAGCGTGCTCAGAGGATCCTCCCCTTCCTCCCAGCATGCTCTGAAGATTCCTGAAGCCCAGGTGATCAACAGAGTGCGCTGGGAGGAAGGGGAGGATCCTCCTCTTCCTCCCAGCATGCTCCATTGATCAGCTGAGCCTGGGCTTAGGGAATCTTCCACCCCTCTTGGAATAGTGTGCATGCATGTGCACACACATGTGCAGGCGGGGGAGCGCTCAGAGTCAGAGAAAATATGTGAATTTTTTTAAAAATACAGGATAGGGCCAGGAAAGAGAGGAAAAAATGGGAGTTTCCTGGCCAATCCAGGAAACTTGACAGCTATGGTCCTTGTGTCCATGACTATCACAACACTGCAATGGCCATGTGGATCAAAATTTGAGCATCTGACAGCCAGCATGTTTTATGATGGTTGCAGCAACCTGTGGTCACAATCATCATTTGTGAAGAAACTGCCTCCCTGGCCAGCTTCTGAGAAGCAAATTCAATGGTGGTAGCTGAATGAATGGTCATGTGATTCACTTAACAACTGCAGTGATTCACATAACAACCATGGCAAAAAGGTCAAAAAAATAGGTATGACTCGCTTAACTTAATAACAGAAATTTTGGTCCGAATTGTGGCCCTAAGTCAAGGACTATCTGCATTAAAGGCATTCATTTAAGATATTCTTTTTAAATTATCTTTAATGCCAAAGGTAAATGCATATAGTTAGATGTAAGATAATCTACTATTTAATCATTGCTAAAGGATTTCCTAGTCTTTTTCCATCTTCAGCAAGAATATCTTCTATACTTCTATCAACCATAATTACTAGAGACATGCTACTCTGAAATCATTTTAAGAAATTAGCATGATTTTAAGAATTTTAAGAATTATTCATAATTCATTTTAAGAATTAGGCTATTAAAGGGGACACGATGGCTCATTGGCTAATATACTGAGCTTGTCAATCAGAAAGTTCAGCAGTTTGGCGGTTTGAATCCCTAGTGCCATGTAGCAGATTGAGCTCCTGTTACTTGTCCCAGCTTCTGCCAACCTAGCAGTTTGCAAGCATGTAAAAATGCAAGTAGAAAAATAGGGACCACCTTTGGTGTTCTGTGCACCTTCGGTGTTTAATCATGCCGGCCACATGACATGGAGAAATCTTCAGGCAGCGCTGACTCTTCAGCTTTGAAACAGAGATGAGCATTGCCCCCTAGAGTCGGGAACATATGCGCAAGGGGAACCTTTATCTTTATTATATTCTTCTATTTTAATTATGCTTTTTTGCATGTTCTTTTTGGTTTTTCATATCAATTTTACAAAAAATAGCAAGTGATTATACCCTCAATATTTAACTATGAATAATAGATGAGCCATTAATTATCTAAAAATGAATATCTCTTATTTCTATAGCTAAAGATTTTTTAAAAGCTACAGAGCAATAATAAAGACAGCAATAGATATTGTAGAAATACTGTATATGTGCATATGTATTGATACACCTATTTCCATTGTACAATAGAAAAAGAACATCCCTAGCTGAATCATGCAATTCCCAAATCAGACAATCTTCAAACTTTCTTGTACTACCTGACCGAGTAGAACTTGTGGAGCCTTATGAATAAACAAATAAAAGTATTTTTAAACATAAAATGTCCAAAAAGAAATGCTGGCTTCAAAATTCATATTACAAAAATATGGTACAACATACTTTAATGAAAACTTCTAATAAGTTTTTGATAATTAATATGCATCAGGTGAGTTAATTATTGGAAATGAATCATGTTAACTTATATGTTCACTTACCCATTATAGTTAAAGCTGTAGCTTTGGTTAGCTCTTCTTTCATTGAATCTATTACTTCAAAATTGTCACCATCCAAGTTGCATCTGTTTATAGTTCCATTTCCTGAACTGATCCAGTAAAGTTTATTCTCCGAATAATCCATGCACAGACCTGAAACACATTTTCAGATACAAGAATCATATTTGCAGAAATGTTAACATATTTTTTTTTACATTTTCATATTTGCTTATACAACAGCAAAATGCATTTATGGATTGTAAATCATTTAAAAAAATAGTACCCTAATTTTTAGATTTGTTTTATTGAAGTTTTTAGATTTATTTTGAAAAGAAAGCAAATAAAAATCTGAATTTCAGTATCAAAGAAAATCACCTGAGTTATTTACATTTTATTATTTTCCCTATGTAACTATAAAGGGACTTTGGGACAGATGAGCATTCTTTACTATCTATTGCAAGTAATATTACTAATAATTTTTGCTCTTTTTTTCGGCTTTCACTTTTAATGTACTCTTCATTCTCCATTAATATATTTTTTCCCCTATCTTGATTGTTTACTTTCTATTCAATCAGTTGTTACTTTAACTAGACGTTTCCTGGTCATTGCATGAAAATAAGTAATAACATTTCTGACCACATCCCCTGGAAAATTTGTGCTATAACTTCTACATTAAAACATCCACGCCTTTTCAAGCGTTGCAGGCTTCTTCAAAAATTGCCATGTAAAAACTTCCAATTCTTTGACACCTTTTTTGAATGATTACACAGTACTAATAGCCACTCCATTGATGTTTTATAGTAATTAAGAAGTTATGAAAATAAAAATCAGAATTACATCTTTTTTTTCGATTATTAATTAGAGAAACAGTTGCTATATATTCTGAAGCTATACACTTGCCTTAAAAAGGTTCAAAATTAATGTAGAATTATAATAAAACTAGCTGATTACCTGGCTTTGCCCGAGTATAGTCATCCTGGAGCCAGCTGCCTCCCTAAGGTTTGAAAAGGACTCACCTCATCCCAACCTAGGCCCTGGTCTCGGCCCTCACCTCATATATCATCGAGGCCTAGACCTAAACTATATCATCCCAGCCTAGGACTCATCCTGGCCTAGACCTAGGCCTGGAGAAGCCTCTGAGGGGGAAGGTCTGGGACATGTCTATAAAGTGTAGATTAGTATCTCTATGTCTCCACGCCCACCCACCCACCAGCAGCTGGCTGGACATACTCTGTTTTATATATATAGATAAAAGAAAATTCTATGATGACATATTGTGTTATGATAATTGAATTTTGTTTTGCAGAAAACTTACATAACAGTGTAATATTAATTGCTGCTTACTAATTAATGCAATCCCATATTTTGTTTGATGCTTTTAATACCCCTGGTAACAAAGAATACATCTAAATGAGGAATATTTAACAATAGATAAGCTTAAAATGCTCTTCTTGTCTCTTTTTTTCATTTTAGAAAAGCAGAATTCATTGAACCAAACTGCTTGAAGATTACCATTTTTCATTGAGTAGTAGTGCATACTAATAAATGCCAAGCAGATACTCTGACAAGATTGTAACAAAATTATATTTCAAGTAAGTGGATTTTAAAAGGCAATAGGCAAAAGACAAACGTACTGTAGATTAGTCAGTCGCTAAATATTTTCTTTATTAATACAAAGAACAGTACAGTGAATTGTGGTAAAACTATTCAGGGGAGACTTCAGATTACTGAAATGAATACTATTTTGCAGTGTCCATTTTTTGAATATGTAAATTATTTTTAAAAGCCATCTTTTCTTCTTCCTATTATTATCAGCCATGTCAGGTTATTTTAACAAATGTTGTCACAATTTAAGGCAAAGCTTTATGGTTGATTGAATGAATTACGTGAAGGCTTAATGTGACTTATTCCATAATGTGTGTGAACCCAATTACTGTGGCTTATAAACAATAATTATTCATTACTGAAATCTGTGAACCCAATCAACTATTGTTTAATCAACAAATCATGACTTAGCATTTATGCAGAATGTCGTAAGGGCACATTATGGAACCATGTACATAATGGGAATAGTTTGTGCGTAGCAGAAGTGAGCAGTTCCCAAACCATATTGTAGGCATCTTCTCCAATTGTAGATCCTCAGCCTTGAAACTGCACTTATATCTGTAACCAGGGATGGGATATATTTTTTTTCTTTTTCTTTATCCTAGCCAAAAAATAGAGGTGAGAGCTGGAAGCCACACCTGCTTTTCCTATTTCTTATTTTCATTTGTGAGCCTGATTTTTACTGTATTTTTGCATTTGAATGGGGAAGGAGTTAAAATAAAAATATCAAGACAGAGGCCAATCACTCCCATCTCACTCCAATCGCCATGATCAAAATCTGCCATAAAAATAGCAAAATCTTACAGTTGACTTTTGCCAATATGAAAAACTGTCCCCAAATATACTTCTACTCTTACTAAAGATATTGCTACAGGACAAGATCCTCTGGAATGTTAAGAAGATGAACTGTGGTCTATGGCCCTTAAAATTTTATTCATGCCAGGACTATACACCTATCACAAACCTACCTTTAATTTGGAATAAGACTTTTGAGACCAATTTTGGAAGTGTTTCTGCCTCAGCACATAATGCTGGTTTTTTTACAGAATTGGTCTACAAATTTTAATGCTTGCTATTCATAATTCAAAATACCATAATTTTACATAGCAAAATGATTTTGCAAAGCAACAACTAAAATGAAATTAGAAATGAAGAGAAGCTAAATAGCTAAAATCTTTTAATAGAAAAAAGACTAATTATTAGTAGCCAGGCGTTGTGAACAGAAAGAAGAGAAATAAGAAATGCAAGGGAGAAATGTAAAGAGAATATAGAAATAATGCATCTAAATTATATAATATATGTCCTAAACATATTTGTTATTTCTTAGAATCTGTTGAAAATATAGCAAGGGTATATTCAGTGTTAGAGTATGAAATGCTACAGGGGTTTGTCAATTTTCCCCTCAGGTCCGCCAATGAAGAACACTTAATTGTATGGGATATGCAAGTATTACAAAGGCAGAGTTCTTTTGCCTGAATAGTTAGTTTTATATATACAAAGCCATCCTATATTTTTGGCAATATTTTACAAGTTGAAACTATGGTTTGAAGACTATATTTACCAATATTATCTCCATAACATACATACAGTTAGTTTTTGTTCTTGACCGAAGTTTTATGATAATCTACAAAGATGCGAGGCAAAACCAGCTTATAATGCTTGTTCCTTGAAGTAAACTATTTTCCTGTTTTCTTTTTTCTTGAAATTCCTTTTACCTATAGCCTTCTTGCCATGGTTGCCCTCCAAATCCAAACTGTAAGGTACCCCAAAATTACCACTAAAATATGTGTGTTAATAAAGAGAAAAAATTGTAGGAAAAATATACACCTGCATGAAAGTCCAAAACTTTTTCCCCAAACCCACCTCACAAAGATTTATATCACACACATTGCACCTCTTACAAACATATCAAGAAAAAGCTTCATAACCTAAAACATACATAAACACACACACAGAAACCATGATCTGTTAAAAAGACAAAAGCAAAGATAAAACTAATAAAACTCACATAAGCAGCACAGGTTCAAAAAGCAATAAAAGTTTCCAAGTCAAAAAAGCCCCAAAACACACAATACTTGTAGTATATGTCTCATTTTTGGAAGAAAAACAAATCAGGCTTAACGTATCATGATTAAATGATCTGTTTGCTTTGGTAGTATACTGAAAAATATGGTATGCCAAAACATATATAATTTTATATGTGTTTGGTATATCATTTTAGGTATTATCTTCTTTTTTACATTATTCTGGTCCATAATAATCATAAACTAAGCCAAGCCAAACCAAACCAAAATACCCTTGCCTTGACACTGCAAATGTCTGTTTAACTGTGTACATTCCTAAAGAAACAGAAACTTGAATTGAATGGTTCACAAGTTTATTAAGCTATAGCTTGTTTAAAATCTTGGTTTATTAAATCTTACTCAAAATCCACTGGTAATTAGAGGACTATAATTTATATAGTTGAATTTATACAACATGCTAATATGAACAAATCAGATTGTGACTTAGCACAATGAATGGGGTCATGAAAATTCCAGCATTCTAGTACTCTGTGAAAAATGAAAAGCGAAGTATTTGCTATTGTCTATGCCTGTTTACTTTGTGCACATGCAGATATAAGTTCTTGAATTATAGCAAAACTTGATATGAAAGAGGTTATAGCTATATTTACCGACTGGATCTTTTTGATTCTGTAGTAGTATTTTATTGTTGCTGCCATCCATATTTGCCACGTTAATTGTGTTCCCATCAATCCAATAAAGCTTCCTTAATGAAAATAGATATAAAATGCTGTTGTATTAAACATGTTAACACGGTGATCATATATTAATAGAGAAAGGAAGACAATCCATTCTGGAACAACAGTCACTTTTTGTAAGTTATGGCAGGAGATACGAATCCCCCCCCCCCCCGGCTTTTATTATTATGGAAAGAAATGTATGACTCTAGCACCAGACTGGAAGCTATGTGCATTGGTGATATATGGGAAAAATATGGAGCTTTAGTTCTGGTGAATTTTTATCTCCTACTTCCCCAAACCATTAGGCGAACATAATATGATATAGCTTTACATTGGTTCTCTTCTACCATCCTGAAACCATTCCTTAGTCAGAGATTTCCTCTGACTTTAGAAATCTGATTTCTGAATGTGATTTCTAAAACTAGTCTGATTTCTAAAACTAGCCTTGGTTTACCGAGGGGCTCCGCGCAATGAAGCATCAGAAGAGAGGCCTAGAGGGTTGCTGGAGGTCACACATTCCGAATCTGACTGGACATGGTTAAGATCCCATATTAGGGCTTATCTCATGGTGCTGGAGGCGGCAAAGCGTACCTAATTTGCTGCCCTCATTGTGTCCGCAGATAACTGACCAGCCACCCTGTTTAGGGTGACCCGCACCCTTCTTCAACAAGGGGAGCAGGAAGATCCCTTGCAGGGGCGGGCTGAGGAGTTTAGCAGTTATCTTCAGGATAAAATCGCTCAGATTTGGGCCGGGTTGGACTCCAGCTGGGCGGGGTCGGACGGGGAGGTGGCGGCTACTTCTCGGCTGCTTGTCTGGGAGGAGTTTGACCCTGTGACTCCCAACAGGTTGGAGAGGGCCATGGCTAGGCTGTCTTCCTCCACATGTTTATTGGACCCATGTCCCTCCTGGTTGGTGTATGCTGCCCGGGAGGTGATGCGCGACTGGTTCCAGGTGGTAACCAACGCTTCCTTGGGTGAGGGTGTCTTCCCCCACTGCCTTGAAAGAGGCAGTGATGAGGCCCCTCCTCAAGAAGCCCACCTTGGACCCAGCCGTTTTGAACAACTTCCATCCCATCTCCAACCTTTGCTTTTTGGCGAAGGTTGTTGAGAGTGTGGTGGCGTCTCAGTTTGCCTTGGCCCTGGACAACTCAGATTATCTGGATCCGTACCACTCTGGTTTCAGGCCCAGTACAGCATGGAGATGGCATTGGTCACGCTGGTGGATGATCTCTGGCGGGACAGGGACAGGGGATGCTCCTGGTTCTTTTAGACCTCTCGGTGGCTTTTGATACCATCGACCATGGTATTTTGCTCAGGGGGTTGGGAGTGGGAGGCACTGTTTTGCGGTGGTTCTCCTCCTATCTCTCGGGCCATTCGCAGTTTGTGTTGGCAGGAGGGCAGAGGTTGTCCCCTAGGCCCCTCACTAGTGGGGTGCCTCAGGGGTCAGTCCTCTCTCCCCTCCTGTTCAACATTTATATGAAGCTGCTGGGTGAGATCATCCATGGTTTTGGGATGCGGTATCATCAGTACGCTGATGATACCCAGCTTTTCATCTCCACCCTGAACTGACCCAGTGATGCCTTCGATGTGATGTCCTGGTGCCTGGAGGTGGTACGGGTCTGGATGGGGAGGAGCAGGCTTCAGCTCAACCCGGCCAAGACGGAGTGGCTGTGGATACCGGCATCACATGTTTCCCAGGAGGTTCCATCTCTGGTGGTGGGGGGAGAGATTTTACTCCCCCTCCCAGTCAGCACACAACTTGGGTGTCCTCCTGGATTCATGGCTGTCCTTAGAAGACCATCTGGCAGCCATGACCAGGGGGGCGTTTGTGCAAATTTGGGTTGTGCACCAGTTGCGCCCTTACCTGGACCGTGATGCCCTATCCACAGTCACTCATGCCCTAGTCACCTCCCATCTCAACTACTGCAATGCCCTCTATATGGGGCTTCCATTGGGGTGTATCCAGAGATTGCAGCTGGCACAGAATGCAGCCGCGTGGGTGGTGATGGGGATATCTCATTACTCCCATGTTACGCCACTCCTGCGCGAGCTGCACTGGTTGCCAGTTGCTTTCCTTGTGCGCTTCAAGGTCCTGGTCACCACCTATACAGCCCTTTATGGCAATGGCCCAGGGTACTTACAGGAGCACCTCCTGCCACCAGTATCAGCTCCTCACTGCCCGGTTCGAGCCCACAGGGTTGGCCTCCTCCGGGTGCCATCAGCCAGGCAATGTCATCTGGTGACACCCAGGGGGAGGGCCTTCTCTGTGGGTGCCCCCACCTTATGGAACCAACTTCCTCCCGAGCTGAGGACGGCCCTGGATTTCTGCTCTTTCAGGTGAGAACTAAAAACATACCTTTCCCGGATGGCTGGCCTGGGCTGAGGGAGGGTATTGATGGGGTTTTTACCTAGTTTGTTGGGGCCTGTTAGTTTAATATTTATTTATTTATTTATTTATTTATTAATCGAATTTATATGCCGCCTCTCTCCCTATTTGTTTTAATTTTTATATTGTGTGTTTTTAATTGCCCTGTACGCCACCCTGAGTCCCTAGGGAGAAGGGCGGTATAAAAATTTAAATAATAAATAAATAATAAAATAAATAAATAATAAAAGAATCATGAGTTGGCATGAATTGGGAATAATCACCATATTTGCACTATATCCTTTATAAAACTAAATAACTAAATAATAAGATGTGTTAATGTATAAAATAATGCATTAAAACTTATAGATGTGAAGCTTTAACTTTAAAATATATTTAACAACTTTGGCTTTTCTAACTGGAAATTGGAACAGATTTTTAAAGTTAAATTGTTTACTATGATAATACATATATGTATTTTTTTTACTTTTAAATATTATGCTGTATCAAAAATAAACTGAATCCAAAGATAGTAGGTGTAGGTCCCATTATACAATGTTTTAATCTGTGTTTTTCTTTATAGGGATACAAAAAATACCACTTGCAGTCTGTGATTAATATTAGAATATCAAAAATATTTTAAATCATTCAATAAAATGTATTTATAATACTGATCATGAAAATAATTACAACTTGTCCCACACATACAGAGGCAAAGTTCCCTGAAAATAAAATAGGTACCCATACAACATTGGATACACAGAGGTGTAATTTATTATCTTTTTTCTCTCCTGACACACATACAGTATGTTCCTTTTTTTGAAAATGGAGTCTCTATACTAGTACTCCATGGAGATTTCATCTTATAGGAAGATAGCATTTATTAAATTCACTTGTTATGTATTTATCTTTCTTCTGTTTATATAGCTGCCCAATTGGCAAGTGACTCTGTATGGTTTACATAGGATTATATAACAACCAACATAGGATTATATCACATCAACATAGTATTAAACTTGACAAGCAAACACAAATTTATATCTCAAAGAATGCACATCGTTCCAAAGCTGTACTGATAGGACTAATACTTTACCCTTTAGCTGGATAAACTGCAAGAGATTGTGGTTTATCAATTCCATGTATAATTGAAGTTTTTAAAGATCCATCTAAATGGGCTACATTAATTTGTGTTTCATCAAATTCTGAGCTAATCCAGTATAAATTACGTGATAACCAATCCACAGCCAGTCCACGAATGCTTTGAATATCTACAAAATATAAAACAAAAAAAACTATTTGCCCAAACTGTCCTACTAGTTAGTTTTACTGGTGAAAATATTTTATATGTTGTGTGAATCCCAAGAAACTTGAAACTTGCGATACTTAAATTTTATTTAATTCTAATTAGATTTGATGCTAAAATACATAGGACTGAGCAAATATATACATTAAAAGCATGAAGAGCAAAATGAAGTTTGTGTATATTGGGTTGTCCAAAGCACCCAAATAGCACTGAGGTTTAGTATGAACAATTTAAGGCCTTTCTTAGGTTCCATCTGTATGGAATTTTCAAATATATGACTAGATTTCACACTTCATGGAACAAATGCAAACTTTAATTTTAATGGATTTAAATTGTTTATTCAGTGCTTTATTCATGTTCATTCAAAACATGGGTGGGAGGAGGAATAAACGCTAAAATAAAATCTATCATTTTAAAGTTAAATAAGAAAAAATATTTAAGAACTGAATGAGAAAAGTTCACTTCAAATGAAGAGGTCATAACCCTGGTGTACAGCTTCTAAAATAGAACATCTCACAAGACATTTAATAAAGCTTGTCAGAAGAGATTCATGTCTGATGAAAAGAGACAATACTTCAATTGTACTCAACAGAACTAAGGAGAGGGAGATAACTGTCACCTTAAATAGCACTAATAGTCTTTTTTTTAAAGAAGTGAATTATTAATAATCTTGATGACTATATTCTACATGCAGACAACATCATTTTGCATATCAGATTCTGGAGAACAAAGATAAAAATGTTATACTGAAAACTAGCACACTTTTGTGGCCTTCCTGTAAGATTCTATGGTACAAATTATAAATACTAAACCAGATCAGGTTTTATGGCTCAGTAGATAGAGGGCCACTGGGGTGTGTTTAATCAGCAGTTTCTCTTCTCTTTGTAAGAATCAGACTTCCCTGATAGACCAAACAAGAAACACGGCCAGATGAGCTAATTCTGCTTTATGTAAATCTGAAAGTACAAATCCTCCACCATCTATTTTTACAGCCTAATAAATTATAGAGGATATTTTCTGAGCGCTTTTTTTTCTGCCTGCAATGCAACTGGGATACCCACCTTGTGATAATTCCATAGGCAGTCTCCCCTGCCCCATCTCCCAAGGTTATTGCCACATACTATTACGCTTGATGGACAGATTTGCATACAACCATATATAGTTACTATTTTCTTTTGGGTACTTCATTATGGAATTATAACACAAGATGACCACATTTGCAATTATTTGCTTAAAAATTAAAGCCTTTTGAAAGGCACCTTAGATTTAGAAAATGAAGTTATCAAATTTAACCAAAATATGATTGTGAAAAAGTGTAAGTAACAACAAGCTCTTGGCCATCAAAGCATAACTTGGGATTTTTGAAAGAAAAACAAATATCAAATCAAAACAAATGAAATATATTTATTACAGTCAATGACCAGATATATAGAAACAAGGAGGTTTTCAAGACAAAGAATTTTAATCCAGGATGTAGGAAGCTTAAATATGTAATACGTAACTAAGATAATCTTTTTGTGCAATTAACAATGGCCATCTTAACACCACATGGCCAGCTGATATGTTAATACGTTAATTAGGGAGGCAGGCTAATTTATGTTTTGTTTCTTAAACATATATAATAGTGCTTTCTAAAGTACACACTTTACCTCTTGATATGACAGTTTCTAAGCCAGTCCCATTAATAAAGGCCCGTTTTATAGTTTGTGTTTTCACATCAGTCCAATATAAACGTTCTTCCACTGCATCAAAATCTACAACTGTTACATCATCAATATCAGGAACTGTAAATGCTGTTATATAATTGAAGTATGGGTTCTCTATGTCAACACCTCTTATTTCTGAATGCCTTGCATAAAGAAGGAATTTTTTCATTTCTATAAAAAAGAAAGATGTGATTACAGAGCAATGAAATGCAATTTTATGTACAACAACATATATAATGTGTAAGTTTGCATACAGGTAGTCCTCGACTTACGGCCATTCATTTAGTGATAATTTGAAGTTGTAATGGCACTGAAAAAAGTGATTGTTTTTTACACTTACAACCTTTGCAGCATCCCCACAGTCATATGATCAAAATTCAGACATTTGGCAACTGGTTTATATTTATAATGGTTGCAGTATTCTGGAGATTGTGATCAACTTTTGTGAACTTCTAACAATCAAAGTTAATGGAAAGGCCAGATTCCCTTAAGAATCATATGACTAACTTAACAACTGCAGTGATTCACTTAACAATTGTGGCAAGAAAAGATGTAGAAGGGGGCAAAACTCACTTAACAATTGTCTCACTTAACAACAGAAATTTGGGACTGAGTTGTGATCATAAGTCAAGGACTAGCTGTATTAAAAATACAATATACAAGTGCATAACTTATTTGGTATTACTATGTGTGAACAAAACTTGCTATTGAACAGAGAAAAATTATTGGATATTATCCTACCAGAAATAAAATTCACCTATTTTGCTGGTATTAAATAAATAAATTTAAAATCTAGCACTGGTAGGAACAAAATGTGGTTCAGAAATGTGAAAGTTGATCTTGATTAATTCAACTGAATTTTTTAATCTGTCCGATTAATTCTGCATTCGTCTCCCCAAAAAAGTTTTTTTTTAGAGAAACTAACAAATGAAGAGAGTTATTCAACAATGTAGTAAAACGCTGAGATTTGTAATGGGTCCCAAGTGTCATTTCCAAACTGCTCTCTGGCTCTTCACTCCCTATTCTCACCTTGTTTATAGGCATAGTAGCTTGTAGTTTTTGTTGCTATCATCTATCTTTATGGGAGCTCTTTACCTGGCTCTCACCCTATGATCTTCTTGTGTGTAAGTGATGGAGAGAATTTTCTTTCTCCTTCAAAAAAGAGACCAATCTCCTCACCTTTATATTGAAAGGATGTAAAAAAATAACTAGAATATTTCTGCTTTAATATACAAGCGTGCATATACATATACATGCATATGTTTCTCATATGAAAGTAGTATGTGAAATGTTCCTATTGCTTCTGTTCGCTGTTCCTTCTACTGGATGCAATGGAATCTTCCAAATATAGTTCCCCAGCCCTACAAAATCCATGGCCTTGCTTTAAAAGGATGGAGAAAAGCTGCTTGAGGAATCACTTTGATGTGGTCCTTTTTGAAAAAAAGAAGTTTTGGGGGTTGTTTGTTTTTTCTAAACTAGCCTTTATTCTTTATACCAATGACATCAAACCCATATAAAAATAGGAGCTACTAAACTGGATCCCTGCAGGCTGCATGTTGACTTAGAAAATCACATGTGTTTATACAGTTCTTAATCAACAAACTAAAATCAGATAGGAACCAAATATAATTAATGAGTAAAGGGTCATATTATATTTTTTCCTGAGCTACCACCAAATTATCATGAAAACAACCATCTCACCTCCTACTCCCAGTTATCAATTTCCTGCAATATTCCTTCTAATTCCTGGTCTCATGTGAAAAAAATGTTTTGTATAGTTTTTCTCAAATAAAGTATAAATTTGTGCACCAAGTACAAGAATATGAGTAAATTGCAAATGGATGTAATAGTGACATGTTAAAATATTTAGGTATTTTTTAGCTAAAGTATAGAAACTTAAAAATAGAATTATATGTTGCAAAAATGCTGAAAAAGTTGTGCTTTCATCGGTTCGCAAAATTGGGGGGGGCACATGTGCATGCCCCACCCCCTCAAGCTTCTGTGCATGCACACAAGCCAGGTAAGCCAAGCTGGCTTTCTTATCATTCCCCCGCTTGGTGTGGGCTTTGGGTGGAGAAGGAGGCACCAGTAAGCACCTCCTTCTCCACCCGCAGTCCACAACCAAATGACAAGCAATGAGAAAGCGCATCTTTGCTTGTGCGGGAGAGTGGCTTTTTATTTTATTTTTTATTTTTTTGAGCTCACCCACTGTTCCTAACATGTATTTCTGCTGTTTGGAAAAGCTACGGGAACAGTGAGTGAGAAGAAGAAGAAGAAGAAGAAGAAGAAGAAGAAGAAGAAGAAGAAGAAGAAGAAGAAGAAGAAGAAGAAGAAGA
>JANHFR010002079.1:11249-21976 GCA_032468015.1 Mimophis mahfalensis | reverse complement strand
AGATGTTGCCGGTAGCAGGTGTTCCCGTAGATAACCCGGACCCAAGCCATTCAGGGCTTTATAGGTTAAAACCAGCACCTTGAATCTCACCCTTAAGAAAGACTCAAAAAGCGTTTGATATGGCTATCAACCTTTATTAATAAAACAACTTCTTTAAGGCATTGACTGTGAGTATTTTGTGTTACAGAGTTCAATGGCATGAACATCACCTTCATAAAACACTAGCTGATTACCTGGCATTGCCCGGGTAATTTATGGGACTGCCCTGTTCCTTCCTTTCATCTTCCTTCTTTCCTCCCTTCCTGCTCCCTCCCTCTCCTTCAATGCTCCCTCTATCCTCCCTCCCTCCCTCCTTCCTTATCTCACCCCTCTGTGTTCCTTCCCCCTCATTTTCCCTTCCTTCCTCACTTTTCTTCCCCTCCATCTTCCTTCCTTCCTTCCTTCTTGCCTCCCACCTCCCTCTCTTCTCCCTTCCTCCTTCCCTTCTTCTTTCCTGCCTGTCTGCTTCCTTTTTCTCTTCCCCTGTCTTCCTTTCTCCCTACCTCCTCCATCCCTTCCTCCCTCACTTCTCTTGCCCTCTGTCGCCCGCCCTCCCTCTCTCCCTCCTCACTTCTCTTCTCATCCATCTTCCTTCTTTTGTTCATCCTTCCTTCCCCCCCCCCCCCTCCATGGCACTGCTAGATTTGGGCCTGGAAGAAAGGGGGAAGCAGTGCGGGGAAGCAGCTCTTTGGCAATGATGCAGTCGCAGAGCCATGGTGCTGCTAGTTTTGGGCCTGGATGGGAGGTGGGAAGCAGTGCAGGGAAGCGGCTCCATGATGAAAGGCCATGGTGTCATGCGCGATGCATGGTGCATGAGCAGACTTGATTTGTCACCGTGTGGGTGGGGGTCTGCACTTCGACAACTTTTTCTGGGGTCCAGACCTACCAAAAACATTAGGGACCCCCAATGACCATCTCCGAAGGTCAAGGTAGGTATGTGGCAAGTTTGGGCAGGATTGGTGGAAGGGCTGAGGAACATATGCAGGATGTACAAACACACTTACAAAACCACAAACTCACACTTCTGTTTTATATAGAGAGGTTCAACATGGTTTACATTCCTTTTCTAAATACAAAACTGTGCTGGTGATAACAAGACAAATTGGTTTAAGGGCCCCTCAGAAACAATCTTGTAATTTTACATAATTGCTATGTGATGAATTCCCTTTTTATTATGTGATTCTATATAAAAACTCATTCACTCATAATGTTAGGCTGCATTCATAAAACCAGCAAAACAAAAACTTTTGCAATGAAGATCAAACATTGGGTGAATAGGGACAAATCCCTCTAATTATATCTACTTGTTTTCATTGTAAAAAGGGACAAAACACAATGTAAAACACAGATAATATACAGTACTCTTCCTGTCCTTAAGCAGCTGTACCTGTTTTATCATTAATTAAATTCATACTTGCCTGATTAATCTGTCACATGATACAGTTAATAAAGCTAGGTTACAAAAGAATGCTTCATTTATTGCTCACAGAGTTTGGCTACTACAACTAATTTCATTATGAAAGAAAAAGTGTTAGTTTCCCCAATAGGAGACATTTTACAAAATAAATAATTCCGGCAGGTTTGGTGGGATATACTTGATATACCAGAAGGAAGGTCATTTTAAGCAACAAGTGATAGTATTTGGCCTTATAGTTACTCCAAAATCTGTAAATTATTCCAGAAAATCTAATGGAACAAATAAAAATTTAGAATAAAGTATAGCCTCCATCCTTGGAAAATGAATTGCACACAAAAGTAACTTAGCAACCCAGTAACTAAATAGAGACATGTCTAATGCCTTTTTATATTCATCAGCAAGCCAGAACAAAATAATAGCCCTAAAGATAGAAGAAGTACTGGAAAGTAAGTGATTTAAAATTAAATAAAGAAAACCAGATACAGAAAAAAAAGGATGTTAATTCAATAGTCTTCCACTGAAGAAATCATCAAGCCTTAGTTCTCTAAGCATTAGCTATTGTTACTTCTGCACTGCAACATCTCTAATATCACTGAAGTAAAAACATTTGGATATAGGGAATCTATTGCTAAAAGAGAACATAATATTGTAAAATTAATTTTCCCTGAAATATTTAGTGAATACTACTTTTAATATGTGTTATATAATAGTAAAAGAAAGTTTCAGTGTCAGTCATGTCCACCTCTGTTCATCTCCATTTTTTGGCTGAGGGAGCCAGCATTGTTTGAAGACAATTCCCATGGTCATACAGCCAGCATGGCTATATGCCAAAGGTGCAGAGAAAGCTGTTACCTTCCCTCTGAAATGATGCCTATTAATCTATTTGCATTTGCATGCTTGTGAACTGCTAGGTGAGCAGGAGCTGGAGCAAGTAACGGGAGCTCACCCCATTATGCAGAGCTCAGGTCTTAAACCTGGCTGTCAGCTCTCCAACTAACAAGCTTAGCCTCTTTAACCACTGAGCCATCGCCCATTGTATAATAATAAGTTAAAAGTGGAGAGGTAGTCTTTATTTTGAAAAAAATGAACCTCTTGTAGCTCAATCGAAAAGCCTGGAAAGATTATAGGAAATCATTTATAACATTTCAGTGTTGTTATTTCTGTTGTCTCCGGCCAGTGCTTTCCACTCAGACTGTTCCTTAATGAATATAGAAATGAAATAGTTGTGGAAATAACAGGTTGCATCCAATTATGATTGCCTATTTACTAGTGAAACAGGATTCACCAGCACATAGCTCTCATCCTCACCCTCACCCTTCATTCCTCCCCCCAAAACTAATTTAAAACAGAACATGGTACTGAATTTAAATGCAACAGAATATATACCAGAATAAGCTTTCCAAAGCTTTCGTATTAAACAATGAATAGCAATAGCACCAATTCAGTAATCTTTTTGGAGGTCAAAAGAGGAAAATATTGCTTCTTTTATATTACCATCATTATTTGTCAGGAGGTATTATTAAAATTTACTAATGTCTCTTTTAACAAATAAACATAAGAATCAGGCAAAATATAAAGGACAGTGTAAAACCACATGTAAAAATCTTTTGGTTTTCCTTTCTAGTCCAGACAGAGATCTTCCTGCATAGGAGAGTTACTAAGTGCTTCTGCCAGAGGGCAGAGCTTTAAGTCTAGGAAGTAAAGAAAGTTGTTTATAAGACTGACATGAAATGTTGACTAAATAATTAGTCTTTCAATCAAGTTCCCTTGAAACAGGAAAGGACTTGTGCTTAGGTCTCTCCGGAGGTTATTATCGAAGATTCATGGCTTCTGCTCCAGTGAAACTTCTTGAATCAAATCCTGAACAGGTACCCCACCCAATTCTAAGCTTGCATATTTGTCTTTCTTCTCTATTAGTATGCAATTCTCATGGTGGATCAGGAATTCAAGAACCTATTTGCGTCAAATAAATTAGAAATTCAGACCAAATACATGTAATTCAATCTTTGAGTCATAAAAGATTAAAATACGGCTATTCTAATAAAACGATTATGTGGGCTGCTGCCAGAGATGTAGGGAGGTCATTAAAATAGTTTTTTAGCATTAAAAACATTTTTTTTTCAGCACTGTTGTAACTATGAATAGTCGTTAAGCAAGAACTATCTGTAGAAATGATGGAATTTCAGAATTGTTTAATACTAATGGTTTTAAATTGTAACGGAAGTAGACAACTTGCCGGAACAAGAATAGTAGAATATCCTGCAGTAGTATGGCTATATCACAGGAGATGAAGCCAGAAGTTACTCATAATTGGTCATGAATAAGAATCTCAGCAAGTTTACCATTGGCTTTTCACAACAAATATATATTTTTTCCTAAGTCTTATGGTGGATCTGTCCACAAAGCCATTGTTAAGTCACTGAATTGCCTTTAGTAGCAATGGAAAAATATATTGTTTATATAAAATAAGTTAGTATTTTACTCCTCCTTGCAATGTGTTATATCTTCCTTTATTGATGAAAAATATTTCATAGATTTATTTTGCTTTAATTTTTTCTCCTAAAATTATCTAAAATAACTTCCAAAAGGAAGTTTGCTGATTTTCAGATGTCTACAGTTCACATACTCTCTTCACCAACGTGTTTCTTCTATCTCTGAGGATATATGCACCTATTGCCAGATTGCTCTGTCACCAGAATGGATCATCAGCCATTCTTTGAAAACAAGGACAGATCTTTTTAACTTCTAGAGTTGTTCTTTATTTCTAGATATAATTTTATTAAACACATTAATTACAATAGTGCAAACTAATGCAAACTTTCTCTTGCAAATGGAAAGAAAGAATAAGAAGTGTAGGAAAATAGGAAAAAAGAGGAAAAATATAGTAAAGAAAAAGGCACAAAACAAAACACTTTCCTTCCTTACTGGAAAACCTCTCAGGATTTACTGGCCAGTTTATAGAGGAGGAAATACCTCCTTACTCATTTTCAAAGCATTATTGAATAAGGTATTGTGCTGCTTATATTAATAGTTAGAATGAATGCTTTATGAGGAATGAGCTCCTACATTCAAGCATATTTACTTAAGTTCAAAGCTGGCAGATCAACATAGGTAGAACTTAGTGAGTAAATAAAATCAGTCAGTCAATCTACCACACAGTTTCAGAGAAACATGCATTAAAAAGAAAGATATTGGGAGAGCCACCATGATATAATGTTGAAAGTGTTACTATGATGTAACAATTAAGGTGGTTGTCAAGGACAAGAGAGACACACTTTATAGTCCTTTGTTAGACTCAAAAGCCAGGTGGGAGATTTGGGGCCAGCAGACCTTTTACAGACCTAGATTGGGAAGTAAACAAACATAATCAACCTACGTTGGAACAGTATGTTAGATGATAATTCAGAAGTTTAAATGATAAGTCCTTCATTCTGATCGGCTATTAGCTTTATCCTTCATTGTGCAACAGCAAAGAGGATAAGCATGAAATCCATAAAAGAAACACCAAATGGGCTACATATGGATGTTATTTCATTTTTCATCTAAATCTGTGGTATTTCAGAGATGGATAGAACATGGACAATTTAATTACAGCAAAGTCTTGAGTATATCCAATCTCCAATTTCCCAGGCATGTGGAAAGAGTTTTTCTATTCTTCACTGCTGAGTTTCGTAGCAGTTTGTTATTGTAGAAGGTACTATTTTAATGTAATTTTTCAAATTTTTATTAATTGTAAACACAATATAGTCCCTTCCAATCTACTTTTGCTGAAGCCTGCTGAGAAGATGATAGGTAGATTTGTTGTTAATAATATTGCATTAATCTAACACAATAGCAGACATTAATTTGAGGGAAATTAAAAACATTTCTTCACTATGGCTTTCTTTCACTTAGTTTAATTTTATACCTCAACATATCGTTTTCCAGAAACGATTGTCCTTTTTATTATTATTTTTGCTTTGTTTCTGAAACTTCATCATTGATGCTACAAGCTAGGGAGATAATTGTAGTATTCAGAATAACGACACAGGATATTGATTTAAATGTGTTAAAAGCATTGTTTCTGAAATTTACTGCAGGATATGCATCAAATAAGGCAGTGGTTCTCAACCTGTGGGTCGGGACCCCTTTGGGGGTCGAATGACCATTTCACAGGGGTCACCTAAGACCATCAGAAAACACATATTTCAATACAAATAGAGGTGTATGTGAAAATAATTTTATGGTTGGGGGTCACTACAACATGAGGAACTGTATTAAAGGGTTGCAGCATTAGAATGTTGAGAACCACTGAAATAAGGGATGCAGTAGCTCAGTGGCTAAGGTGCTGAGTTTGTTGATCAGAAAGGTCGGCAGTTCAGTAGTCCGAATCCCGAGTGCTGCGTAATGGAGTGAGCTCCCGTTACTTGTTCCAGCTTCTGTCAACCTAGCAGTTTGAAAACATGTAAAAATGCAAGTAGAAAAATAGGGACCACCTTTGGTGGGAAGATAACCGTGTTCTGTGTGGCTTCACCATTTAGTTATGCTGGCCATAAATCACAGAGATGTCTTTGGAGAGCACTTGCTCTCTGGACTTGAAATGGAGATGAGCACCACCCTGTAGAGTCAGGAATGACTAGCACATGTGTAAGGGTAATCTTTACCTTTTATGCATCAAATATTTTGGCCATCCAGAAATTTGATGTCATAATTTGCACTGCCTGAATTCCAATTATACATCATAATTCAGAAACCTCTAGACTTTGTTCTAGGGTTTGTTCAATTTGGGCAGTCATCTAAGATAACCAAGCAATTGCTCTCAAATTTACATGGTATTTCTGTGAGGTTACACATTGTGAAGAAGGGCTAGCTGATAGGTAATGTCCAACATTTGTCCAATTAATTTCAGGATTAGGTATCTATTGCTTTACTTGCTCTTTTGAGTAACATTCTTGTATGATAGATGATATAATATTTGATTCTCAAAAATCATTTTTCTGCTTAACCTGTGTATATCTATACATATACATGCATACACATAACATTACACACACATACATACACACATGTATAGCCATACATACATATACACACATAAACACACATACATGCCTGAAGCTTCATTATAATGAATAGGACAAAATAAACTGACAAAATTATCACTGAATAACACAAAGTTAAAACTTGTTCACTTCCTTAAGAACTTTGGGTACTTTCTAATGATCACCAGCCAAGCCTCTAAGTTGTTTGAGCTAATGTGCATTTAACACTTCATGTCCATTTGATCTTTTGCATTTCTTTTGACATCTAATGATAGTGCCAACTAATGTTAGCTTTATATTACATTACAATATTACTTGTAATGCAGCTGCTTTGTAGATTGGAGGTAGTAGTATAGCATCAATGTGGACAACTAAATTATTCTCTGATGTCAGTGGCTGACTGCTCCTGTAAAATTTGGTTGTACTTGAAATAATGATCTGTTTGCAAAAGGTTCTGACCTTCCTTCATTTATCAGGCTTCTCCACTTTGACACAAGCATATGTAATCTAGGAAAGAAGGTGATGATAATGATAATCATTAATTTTAGTTAAAAATTATTAAGTATGATATAGTTCATGCACTTTTGATATCAACCCGCTTCTTACTTTAAGTAAACTTATAGAGAACTGTGCATTCCGCATTATAGAAATAGATTTGTATATTTTTAAATGTACAGGTTTTTGGTTTTTTTTACAAAAGTGCAAAATTTAAAATATGTCTAAGGATTTTTCCATTTATCTATTCTGCCTAGATGAATTTTCAGCAGTAACAACTGGAATTATAGGAAATAGAACTGTGAAGTTAATATATGTAACTACCCACACGCACATAATTTAAGCATATCATCTCATTTAATTTGAGCACGTCTTGCATTTTCCATCTATCTTTCTTAAATAAAAGTTGCATAAAGTTTTATAAATGTTTGAACTGAATGGCAGTTTTGCTTCTCCTAGAAAGGATTAGTTAATCTTTACTCATTATCCCTCCCCTCATATCTACACTGAAGGTTTTCTTCTTCTTCCTGTAGCATAAATGAAAAAGAGTTAATTAAAGAGTCTTATGAAGATCTATCATACCACACGGAGACATGATGATACGGAAGAACATATTATTCTGGGAGAATGTGCTCAGATCTTGCCCAAGACATTTCTAGTCTTGACTAAAATCATGCCCATTGAGCATGCACATGGCAAATGACAATTCTAACATAGATTTATAGGTTCCCAAATGCAGTTCTACACAATGGCAAAAACTACAAGTGGGATTGTGCAGGAAGAGACACAAGAAAAATAAATTGAAGATGGCACAGACCTAATACAGCTCTGAAATAGATAACGCTTGAACAAATGTATGATTTCTATCATAGCAGACAGAAGAAAGAAGACTTAGACTGCACAATTGGCAACCTGCAACCTCAAACTTGTTCATTTAACTCAATTCAGCCAACTGGAAAAATGCAAATGTTAGCCCCTTTATTCAGAATTCTGAATACAGAAAATGTTATTACTGAATTCATGGTATTTTTGTATGTGAAAAGGACAGGACTCGGTCCTCTGTAATCCCCCATTTCTTTTCGGTATAAAACCTGTCAGCCATGGAAGCCATATTTTTCATATAGCTGTATTTTCTTAGAAGCTTTGAGGCTGCCACAATTAAGAGTCTGGGAATTTGCGAGGGGGCAATTCTTAGTGAGTAGTAGTTTAGGCATAACAACATTCCATCCTGTACCTGGGACAGGAATGGATAAAGGAATGTCTCCAGTTGGGACGTTGGGATGGCTGGTGATTGGACCATGTGATGGACTGAAGAGTGCAGGGGGATGGTTTGGGATTTTCAGTTATGTGGAGAAAACCTGGAACATGCAGATTTGGGTTTTCCCAGATGTGCCGACATGACTTTCTCTAATAGATTCTTATTTGGATAGACTTTGTCTCTGAGTGCTGAATGGATATGGGGAATTTAATTGGAACCCTGACAAAACCATTCTTCTCAAGCATTCTTGCACAAAGGATACTTTCAGAAGAAAGGATTCCAGTTTAAAAGGCAGATAATACAGCTTGGCAGACTAGGCTTCCTCACTTCTATGTGAGTGAATGAATGTAATTCAAAAAGCAGGCTTAGAAAAGTGACACTGCTCATTCTTGGGTGGTTTCATATTGATTATTTAAAAGGAAAAACAGTGTTAAGAATTTTAGCTATAGAAAACTGCTTATTTGTTAAAGCCATAATGGAAGACTAATCTGTAGCTTTACAAATAGACAAAATATCTCCCCGCCCCTTGTTTCTCTCTAACTATCCTAGACTGGATCCAGACATCATTTATTTATAATACAATAAAAATCAATTTATCTGCCACCTTTGCATTCTTTCTAGTCCCAAATCATGGCAAAAAAAGGTAAAGGTAAACGTTCCCCTTGCATATGCATGCTAATTGTTCCCGACTTTAGGGGGTGGTGCTCATCTCCATTTCAAAGCAGACAGAACCAGTGCTGTCTGAAGACGTTTCCATGGTCACGTGACTGGCATGACTAAATGCCCAAGGTGCATGGAACACTGTTACCTTCCCACCAAAGGTGGTTCCTATTTTCCTACTTGCATTTTTACATGCTTTCGAATTGCTAGGTTGGCAGAAGCTGGGACAAGTAGCAGGAGCTCACTCTCTTACTCATGCCCCTGTCACCTCTTGTCTTGACTACTGCAATGCCCTCTACATGGGGCTTCCCTTGGGGTGCACCCGGAGGCTTCAGCTGGTCCAAAATGCATCCATGCAGGTGGTGATGGGAGTGTCGCAATACCCCCATGTTACACCTCTCCTGCGCGAACTGCACTGGTTGCCAGTTGTCTTCCGGGTGCGCTTCAAGATCCTGGTTATGATCTACAAAGCCCTATATGGCAATGGTCCAGGGTACTTGTGGGAGCACCTTCTGCCAGCATCAGCCCCCCATCGCCCAGTTCGCGCTCACAGAGTCAGCCTCCTCCAGGTGCCGTTGGCCAGACAGTGTCGGCTGGCAACACCCAGTGGGAGGGCCTTCTCTGTGGGTGCTCCGACCCTCTGGAATCAGTTGCCCTTTGAGCTCCGGATGTCTCCTGATCTGCACTCCTTCCAATGCGACCTGAAGACATGGTTATTCAGGATGGCCAGCCTGGACTGCGTGGGGAGGGTTGTTTTATGATTTTAATGGAGTGTATGTCTTAGTTTATTGAACTTCAAATTTAATTTCTTTTTAATATTTGTATTGTCTGTTTTTATCTTGTTCACCACCCTGAGTCCCTTGGGAGAAGGACAGCATATAAGTTCAATAAAACTTCAAAACTTCAAACTTACGCAGCACTTGGGATTCGAACCACCAAACTTCCAGCCTTTCTGATCGACAAGCTCAATGTCTTAGCCACTGAGCCACCACGTCCCTTCCAAATCATGGCGACATAGCTTAAAATGAATAAGTGATACCCCACTTCATCTTCATCATTGACAGATCCCAAATACATTTAGAATGTGTTTCATTTGCAAGGAGTCATTGTTCATCTTAAGATATCAATACCTGACATCTAGTTAGACTAGCCAAAAACATTTAGTCTGTTTGCTTTAAACTTGGCAATCGTTACTGACTCCAACCTCCCTGAAGGCTTTTCCTGCTCCATGAACAAGGAGAATAATAATAATAAAAAGGTTTAGTGTAACATGATGCTATCCTTCAGTCCTTTGGAGTGTCAACCCTGAAGTGAACCTGGCTGGGGCCATCTTGGAGGCTTCAGGGCTGGCACACAACAGAGGGAGGGGGAAAATAGTTAGAAGGGGTTTTGTAGCCAAAATAATAAAGTTTTCCTGTGAGAACCAAGGACATTCTCACAGGTGGCTGGCCTGAAGTAACTAAGCAACCAACCAGCATCTGCATTGGACAGTGTGACCAATGCAGGGGGAAAGGGGAAATGTTTACTTTTTAATTAAGTGAAAGCTGAGGAACTTTTAGAGTTTGGCTTTCATCAGTTGTGCCAATATGATATATCCAAGAAGCTGCTTTTTAAGGAACCCACCTGCCTCAGAGTTCTGCTTTCTAAGTTTAGTTTAGTTTAGTTTAGTTTAGTTTAGTTTAGTTTAGTTTAGTTTAGTTTAGTTTAGTTTAGTTTAAATTGTCATTGCACTTCATACAATGATATTAAATGCCAACTTCAGTGTTGTTGTTGTTAGTTGCGAAGTCGTGTCCGACCCATCGCGACCCCATGCACAATGTTCCTCCAGGCCTTCCTG
>JANHFR010002077.1:47666-67231 GCA_032468015.1 Mimophis mahfalensis | reverse complement strand
CACATAAATACCCGCGAAAACTTAAGAAAACAAATATGTATATATATATATATATATATGTATATATATATATAAAGGGTTCGAATCCCAGTTTTCTTCCCACGTCATTGAAAGATCTTTAAAATGCTGGCTAAATTCCTAGCTGACATCCTTCAAATTCCCAACAAAATGTTTTGTAGGTTCTTTGGACCAACAAGGACCTTGGTCTCTATCTAGGTGGAGCTAGTTGGCTCTTGATCTATGGATGGTATCTTGCTTTCATTTTGTGGGTTTAGAGGACCTGAAATTGTTTGGCAGAGGTCAAAAGATTCAAATTGTGGGCTCAATTGTCCACCGTGCCAACTTAATTTTGCAGGTCTCTCCAAAGAAAAGTTCAGCTGTCCATTTTTGGAAAACAAACGAGAACATTCTTGTCAGCAGGTACTGTAAGTGGGCAACAAATACAGGGAGTCCTTGACTTACAACGGTTCATTTAGTGACTATTCAAAGTTACAATGGCACTCAAAAGGTGACTTTTGACCATTTTCTTAGTTACAACCTTTGTAGTATCCCTGTGATCATGTGATCAAAATCCAGATGCTTGACTGCTGATTCATGCCTTATGACTCTTGCTGTATCCCAAGGTCATATGATCACTTTTTGCAAACTTTTGACAAGCAAGTCAATGGGAAAACTACATTCACTTAACAACTGAGTTACTAACTTACCCACTGCAGTGGTTCACTTAACCATGCCAAGAAAGGTCATAAAATGGGACAAAGCTCACTTAACAAATATCTCACTTAACAAGAAATTTTGGGCTCAATTGTTGTCGTAAGTCGAGGACTACCTGTATTCCAGGACCAGACTACTTACAAAGTCTGTCTTTTATTTCTTTTTTCCTGTTATTAAAAAAATAAACTTTGCTTCTAATTTTTTCGTTTTATGTTAAAGTATCGCTTTTGTTTTTATAGTCATCACTAATCACTTGACAGCCCAAACCAGTGCTGACTCAGTAGTATGACCTGCACAAAATTCTGCTTGAAATGGGCCAGTGAGATTCTTTACTTCTAATAAGAACTGAGAAAGGACAACTCACCCAATAATCTAGGACAAAATAAAACAGAAGATAGTAGATAAGAACTAGAAGAAATCAAAGCATCACATGAAGGGATTTTAAAAGATGGTGAAGATAGGTATGTTTCAGTGAGTTTAGTAAAATGTCTGTCATGAGAGAACAAGTCTATTTAAGAATGCTAGAAAAGGAAGAAATGTTATTAAAGGGAAAGAAGGAAAAAGATTGAAGTAACTTCTGAAACTTACATTTCTTCAGTAACTGAAGAACACAAAACAACAAAAAAAATATCTTGAAAAATCTGGAGTAACAGAAACAGGAAGTAAGTCTTTCAAAGAAACAGAACCCTAGAGTGCTTAATTTCTTCTGAAATCATTGCATTAAACATAGAGGAACTTTTAATAGCAGTATGTAGTAAATACAAGAAGCCAAGACATCACAAATAATGTCCAGGGACTTGGCTTGAACACTTATGAAATCTTAGCTTATTCCCATACGGCAAAAAATGAGTAGCAGCTTTATGAAAGAAATCACTTGTCAGCAGATAAGGACTTTCTATTTTTCTGTTCTACTTTATCAAAATGAATTTAAAAGTTTTATAAGTTTGCTGTCAGCCATGGATGAGAATTATTTTTTCAGGTTAATTTTTCAAAGGATGGAATCAAAAGATGGTTCAAATGGCAAAATTAAAAGCCATCATCAGTCCCTCAGGAGATTCAACTTTAGATGAAGTCAACTGAGAGGAAAGAAGAGCCAATAGTCTGTCATAAAATGAACAGAGAGAAGTGAATCGATATTGTCAAAATGGATGATGAGTTGGAAAGGCATGTTACAGCACAAAAGTTTGCAATAAAATGATCAGATTGGGTTTCCTTGACTTAAGAAATCATGAAATTTCAGCAGTAAATCTTTAGTTAAGTTCAAAATGTTATCCTGGAAACATGCGTGAGAGTTTCTAGCATCTTTAGATCAAAGTTTAGTGAATATCCTTACTAAAATTAGAGGAAATATTGGGGTACTAAGCTCCCCAAACATCAGTACCTGGGCATCTAGCCTGAACACTCAACGAGTCATGAGGACAGTGGGTCAACAACTATTAGGGCAAAGTGGATGAAATATAATATCACTTCAGCCATGGGAATAATCTCATTTATTAATCTCAGTTAATGTAAATTTAATCTCAACAACTAAAGATAAGTGTCAAGGGAGTTTTTTTAAAGAGATAAATTGGTGAAATGTTTGGGGAGGAACTTCTTATTTCCATTCCATTTGAGTTTATAAAATGTAGCACTGAATTAAGAGATTGCAGGGTAGTGGCAAATACGGAAAAAAGGATAAAACTAAACAAACAAAAATCCCTATACTATTGCTTTTCTTTCAAAGGGGAAGTACAATTAGTATCCTGAACATCCCTAAAGAAAGTGATAGCATCTTTCATTATATTCTGTGGATTCAGAAATGTAACTTTCCCATGTAAACTATTTATGCTATTCTTATTAAAAATATTTTTCCCTTCCCCTTTTAATTAATAATCTTGTTTTGATTTGTTCTGGTTTAACCACCTTTTTTGCCATCCTCTCAATCCCATTTAATATGTTTTCACGCCCTTTGCTATTCCCTCTCTGTAATTAGCAATTTAGCCCCTGCTCATTAATTACTGCCCTATCAATGCATTGGTTGGTGCCTAAATACATCTCTAATTAACCTGTCTCTCTACGATTAAATGCGTTATTCTCCTTACGCTGGTAACGCATTACTTATTCAACCGTAGCCCCTGCTATTTATCAGGGTAGCAATTCCTAGGAATACTTATTTAATGACTCCTTCGTTTCCCAAAAGCAATAAGGTACGTATTAACCGCTCCACTCCTGAGGGGAGAGAGCGCTGCCCCTCTCGCCTCAGCCTCCCCCTCAGCAATCAATGGCTCGCCTCACAACGGAAGAGCCCGGCGTTTATTCATCGATGAGGCGATCAACCGGTTAATAAACCAACCCCTCGAGTGCCTCTAAACCACCCGCTCCCCGCCATAAAAACGAGAGGCGGCGCAGCGCTGCCTGTATCAAGCAGTCCTTACGTCAATTAATGATCCCTCACTGCCCCGCCGGGCCCCCTCCGCCCAAAAGATACAAAAAAAGACGCATTGCATATATATGCAATATATATTAGGGTTAGCGATAGGGACCCACTCCCTCGTTTGCCAGTCAGGGGCTGGAGCCCCTCGAAGAGCGCGCGGATGTTCTCCCTGGCCGCGACTGCCACTGTCGCCTGCCTTCCCGTCCGGGCTCCAGGAGCCGCTTTTTCCCTCCCGTCTCCAGGGCTGGCCGGCTCATATAGTTGAGAAGGGGGAGGAGGAGGACCAGGACCCATCAGGCCCGGCCCTTCGCCGCGCCTCGTTGCTTTTCGCTTCTCCGCCCTACGCTCCGATGCCGCCGCCGCGGCTGCTGCTTGTTTAGCGGGGGTGGCCTTGGCTATAGCGGGCGGCTTCGTTGTTTTTGTTTTTTGTTTTAAACCACCGCGACCCGTGAGGGAAAGAAAGGCGGAGGAAAGGCCACGCACGGCTGGGTGTGTTTGGCTGCAGGGGGAGGCGCGACGGGGCTGTTTTGTTCACCGCCGACGGACCCACCGAACCCACTGACCGACTCAACCAACGCCGTTCAGCGCTCCTGTCAGTCGGTGACGGGGGCGGGGAGGAGGCGGGTTCCTTCTTGCCCTCCTTGGCGGGTATGAGAAGGCCCTGCCGAACGGCAGCAACACAAACGGCGGTCCTGCAGAGCCTGACGCAGAACCGGGCCCGGAGCCTCGACTGCTCCTGACAGCGCAGCCCACAGCCGCCGCCGCCTCGCCATGCGTCCCACGCGGTGGTGGTCGGGGCCGGCCCTAGCTTTGGCCTTGGCCGTGGCTCTGGCTGGGATGGGCACCTGGAGCCTGGCCAAGGGTGAGTGCCGAAGAAGAGGAAAGGGAGTCGGGGTGGTTCGGGGTGGCGGGGTTTCCCCCCCGAAGCCCTAGTTTGGATAGTAACAGCGGCAGAAACGGCGCTAGAGCGGAGGCAGTAACATGCAGGCATGTCTTGGTGGTTGTATTGCTGTGGTGCAACCTTCATATTACTTACTCGGGGTGAGATTATTTGGGAGGGCTTACCTAGGGGTGACCAGGATATGTCTCTTGGTAAATAACTTGTTTGTGCAAGGACAAGTGATCTCAGTGGTGTCTGAGGATCCTACCTATCTGCCTGCCTGCCTGCCTGCCTGCCTGCCTGCCTGCTCTATCTATCTATCTATCTATCTATCTATCTATCTATCTATCTATCTATCTATCTATCTATCTATCTATCTAATCATCTAGCCCATCCTATCACATTTTTACATCTCCCATTTTAGGAAGTGACTCTGGGAGGTCTAGAGGGATGCTTTGGACTTTTTCCTCACAGTCAGATTTAAGTTAAAAACTAGGCACTTGTGTGCATATATTCCCTTCATGGGAGTGTCCTGTGAAGTTTCTCAGTGAAATGTTTTGTCAGTGCAATGGCATAAATAGTTACAAAGGAGAGAGGACCTATTGAATGAGACTAAGGCTGGGTTTTCTACTCCATTTTTTCTCCAGAACTATTTGCTCTGAGGCTTCTTTTATATTGTTATTATTTTGATCATTATTACTGTGAATAATGGTATTGGAAATTTAGTATTACTTGCCAAAGTGACTGAATGCGTCTTATGTGTGCCTCTTTTTGCTTCCTAAGTAGAATGGATATCATATCTTCAGGTTGTGAGTTTTATGGTGGTAAAAAATCTTTGACAACTAATTTATTGTACTTTAGTTTGTAGAAATTTTAAAACAACACAAGAGGTACCTTAACCTAACAGTGGCTTAATAATAATATTTAATATTTATTTACCCTAACATTTTACATTTTAGTATCTTTTACCAAGAATTATTTAGTGTGAATCCCCTTCAAGCTTTTTCAAGGTAGATAAAGGTATACTGTCGCTATCAAAGAAAAGCTTTACTGTGTAAATTATGATTGAATTCTGTAGAATTACTTTCGTGTCTTTTGCTACTCTAAAATAAGCAGAACTCTTAAAAGTGTGTATTGGATAACATCTTGGATGAGTTAGTGTACTTATTTATTTCAATATGTTTATATTCTGCTTACCCTCCATATGCGCTAAATGCAAACTATGAAGTGTTGGCTATTGTAAACATTGGTCTAAGACACATAAAGGATCATTAAAACCAGACTAAATCCTCAGTTGGACAAAATAAATAAAATGGCATGTAATGTTTTATTCTGAATATTTTTGCCAGTTGATATGCTATATGATATATACTGTTTCATAGGATTCATATTTAGACCTTTCAGTGGTACCTAGTTCAAGCATCTCCTTTTTTTTTTTCAAGTAATATCCTGGCTTAGATGGAATAATAATTTTAAGAATGTTACGTTATAGTCCAAAGTAGCTCACTTGGGACAGGCAATAGATTTCTTATGCAAGGATGTTAACAACTGTACTGTTTATACTGTTGTTGATAGTGACTTGGTGACATTAATATTTATGACATTTTATGGTAAAGGAGCATTCTCTGTGCCCAGACTTTTGCATTTTCTGGGTAAAATTGGCTGCAGGGTGAGGCATGCATCTCCTTTATCTTTTTCTACTGCTGAAGAGAACATCATTGATTATCCACTTGGTGAATGTCTATGGAGATTCTCAGTCATAGGGGTCATGTTTGTCCCAAAAGTGCTTTCTTTTAAAAGGCAACTAGACTTCCTTCAAGTAAAACAAGTTGCCTTTTGAAAAAAATTAAACCAAAATTAAATTATAGTAGTAGCAAAATCACATCTTGTTTTTCTTCTTTCCTCTGAACATCAGGAGGAAGAAGCAACAATATAAGATACATCTATAGCTCTTTAAATTGTGTGAATTTCATTTTAAATTGTGTGAATGCACAGATATACATTAAACAAAAACTCAGATCCCCATTTTGCAGATTGCACATAAAGGTGGCTCAGAAATAGAAAATTACATTTGCATGAAGTTGCAGTACTGGTTAGGAGTTCAGTAAGGTTTTCTATGAAGTAGTGAAATTATTAAATCTATTTTAATAGCTGTGTTTATAAGGAGGTATGTACATGTACTGTGCCTGTGAACAGCATTAAATCCTTTTGCAGTTTTATTGACTCTATTTTCCAGCCATTTTTCCAATAAATATTTCAAGGATTAGTAAAAGTAAATAGTATTGAACTGGATTACTTCTATAAAGCCGATGGAATTGTTCCATTAAAAACTTGTTTTTTATGGGTCTGCACCCCTCTTTCTCTCTCAATTAGCTTCCTTGTCTGTTATAATGATTATAAATGTTCTGTTGTGAGGAAGGAAAGGCAGATTTGCTTGTCACAATGGAGCAGCAAATTGTAACCCCCAAATAAAGGAAGGGGGTGCAGTGGCTCAGAAGTTAAAGACACTGAGCTTGTCAGCCGGAAATCTGACAGTCCAGGTTAGAAACCTAAGTGCTTCTTGACAGGGTGAGCTCCCATTATGTGCTCCACCTCCTGCCCTCTTAGCAGTTCGGAAGCATGTAAATGCAAGTAGATAAATAGGGAGGGTTCAGTGGGAAGGTAGCAACACTGCATGTGCCTCAACATATTGTCATGCTGGCCACATGATCTCTGAAGTGTCTTTGGACAATGTTGGCTCCCTCTGTTAAGAAACAGAGATGAGCATTGCACCCTAGAGTCCAACATGCCTGGACAGGGGAAATCTTTACCTTTATAATATCAACTTCTGTAAGGCTAAACCACTGATATAAGAAATACATGTTATGATACTTTTATTGTTCTACTGGTAAAAATTGTGTCCTTTTTCTAGTTTCCTTGGTTTGTATTATGTTTAGAACAATGAGCCAATTAATACAAGAAATATATTTGGCAATGTTAAATGGGACTAAAGATATTTCTTCTATGAATTTAACTTGGAGAATTTTTGCATGCTGTGAATTGCATTGGGTAAAAAATAAAACATGGCCTTTTGCGTGGAGAGGCCTATTATTTCAAGATGAAAAGGGTTTTTTCCCCTAAAGAAAAAAAACTTGGAGAGTTATGGAGGGAAAGTTCAAGGTCTAACAAGATACAATATGGCTGTAGTTCTTTTGGCACTTTGGAGTATTTCAGTACGGGAACCACTTTGTCCCCAGTGTAAGGAAAATATTAAATCCAAATTTGTGTGAGTATGTATGTATGTGTATGTACGTACACACACACACACACACACACACACACACACACACACACACACACACTAAATTTTATGTTGGTTGTTGAAACATTTCACTTAAGTTTAACTACAATAATTCCTGTGCTTAACCAGGCTTTTTGGATCTACCGCTTTTAATGTTTTGCCACAAATATTTTGAAATGGGTCCTAGTTTTTCCTTCCCAGTGTTTTTAATTTGCCTTCTGCATCAGGTTCTAAAATGGTTTCTCTCAAATGTGGCATTGGGAACATGCAGAGGTATAATTGTACAATCACTGTCTATATATTCAGAACTGGCTATATATAAAATAGGGAGTTAAAATGACACTTTGCCAGAGAGTTTATGTTAGCATTCTTTTATGCAAAGTGCTGGTTGGCATTCTGGGTTTTTGAGTTGTGCCAAGAAAACACACAGTTCCATCTTGAGGGTTGTCTATCTCTCTGTGTGAACACATACACAAAAACAAATATTTTACAGCATTTGCTAGCTGGTACAAAGTAATTTCTTTTTAATGTAGTATGTATTACCTTTAAATAAACAAAATATGTTTGTGGGTAGGTGTTGGCATTTAAACAAAATGAGGTAAATGAAAGAAACCTAAATAAGTTCCTGCAGAAAATAAGAGTACTACTGTAGCATGTGATGGCAGTTTATTAACTGAATTAGGTTTATCTGTTCTATGTTGGAGTTTGGTATTTTTCCTCAAGCAAATATTAATTTTCTTTCTAAAAGTCAAAGCCTAGACTAGTCAACAGCCATGCATTTCTACAGTAATACCATAAATGTAATTCTTTAAATAGAAATATAGATAAGATGTTTTCCAATTAAAAAAAGACTTTTGAAAGCTCGTGAATGGAGAAAAGTCTTGATAAATCTAGGCTTAAATTTGAATTCAGCTGATTTTTCATATTACAGAAGGAAAGTATCAGTGATCAAACAGACAACTTGCTTTCTTAGAATAATACCTTATTAATTTGAGCATTTTGGATTGCTAGTCAACTTGCCCTGATTTTATTTGAATTAACTGAAGGATATGCAGCTTAGCATGATGGTATTTGGTGGCAAGTGAAATTATAAATATCTTTCTCCCAGAAAATTTTAAATATAAATAAAAGATATGATTTGAGATGTATTGCAACTTTATGTTCTCTGTATCAACGTCTTTCTTCTGTTCATGGCCCGAGGTCTTCTGTTCTCCAGAGTTCCCCATAGGACAAGCCAAAGCTTCATATGAGTCATGAAGGTTTCTTATTCAGATTATTTACTGTAAACATACACTTGCATTCCAGAATTGCCCCAGCAAAGTGCTATTTTGACTTTACTCTTTGATAGCTGAAGGGTATACTATCAAATTAGCTTATATAATAAATTGTGTCCCTCCCCCTTTCCTGGTTTCATTCCCTGACTTTCTGGGGCTATTACTTCTATAGTTGAGCCGTATTGGCAGACTTTGAACTGGATTCATTTTATACCCGAGACAGGAATATTGGTAATTGGTGATATCTTTGCTGCAGAGATGTTATGCTGCTGATTCTGCTTCATTTGGTTCTTATAGTTCAACATTTCTATATGGCATGGAGACAAACTTGTAAAGAAATGAAATAGGTTTTGCTCAAGGTTTAGAAAGTGAGCTGAGCTGAACTTTGCATTAGATGAGTTAATCAGAGCTGTTTTGAAAGCATATTGTTATTCCTGCTATTTGAATTGGATTGGCATTTTGGAATAGTTGGGGTTTTGTTGTGTGGCTATCTTGTTCCTTGCACTAAGACAGGAAGCCAAGCCTGATGTCCTTTGGTTCCTTCAGTGTGTGTATTAGACTGTTGCTTAAACTTTTGTAAAGCTGGAAGACATATGAAAATGGTCTGTATACCTAATTCGAAGAGTTTCCACAAATAGATTGGGCATAAATTCAATAATAAATAATTTTAATAAATTCATACATTACAGATACAGGGATTTTCATCCATCTTTTTTTTTCCAGGTGGGAAATGTAAGTTAAACCTCATTTTGAACTCTTACTCTGCAATAGCTTGGTTTTGATATAAAACACTCTAGCCAAATAACCTTGTTTTCTGGTTGGCTTATTTTTTTTTTTAACAAGCGAGTATTGGGATTGATCAGTGGGAGCACACTTAGAGAAATCTGTGTTGCCAAGTAATTCTAGAAATATCTTCATTTCCTTTTAAAAAATAGGTTAAAATACGAATAGTATTCACATTAGTATTCGCCAAAGACAATGAAGACAATGTGAGGAAAGTTTTTTTTCAAATTAGAGGATCTCTTATGGGACTAATTTGATTTTCTAGCTAAATGTGCAGTGTAAAAACATTATGTACCGTTGTTCCAGAGTAGTTCTATTATTTATTGACCATGTATGCATTTCTAATATGTATACATAACAAAGTCCAAGTATGTAAAAAAAAAAAAGAATTACCACATTAAAATAATTACAACAGAATCCAAAGAGGTATTACAGTGATAGATAAAACATTATAAAGACAAAAACCACCTCATAGAACCAAGTTTTCAGGATTTCTAGTACAAATATATAAACTATTACAGACTCAGCAGCACTTAACTTGAAGATTAACTTAACTTAAAGGTAATCTTGTCATATAGCATTTACTCAAGCACCTCTTCTATATAATTTAGCTTTCAGTTGCACTGTAAACACATAAAACGAATTGTGCTGAGTTCAACATGAAACCTGAAAGAGAAGCAAGCAAATCATAATTTTTGGGGGGTACCTGTATGGAAAGACCCAAAGAAAAAAGAATAAAGAGGATGATAGCCCACTGCCCTTTAGGTCAAGGCACAGCTTATCAGAATTGCATGTTCTCATAAGGATTTATTGGTTAGTAATCATCACTTTCTTAAAAATCATGTTTTTTTCTTTCATGCTTCATAATCCAGTATCAGACTTGTTTATGACCTTCTACTAGTTGCTGTAACAAATTTTAAAAAGAAAGTAAGACATTAAACTTATTCATTACCCTTGAAAGCTGAGCAGAACTATCTTGAAGAACAAATCCTTGAAGAAAGCACACTCCTTTTTATCTAATGAGATATTTGGTTCACTGTAGTGGAATAGATGCCAACAACATCGCTTCCTGATTATTTTAAATTCTTTTAGTTGAAAGTTTAGCTGTTCTGATGTCCTAATTCTTTACCATCTTCTTGGTTGTAAGAAAAGCATTGTGAAGGATGAGGCCAGGAAAACTTACAATGTATTACATTTTTCAATGCCTTCTTTTCTTGCCAGGCCAAGTGGACTGCTGAATGGTGTATTTCCTTTTTCCAAGTCATATTATGCAAGCTTTAATATATCTGGGGTGGGGTTTTTTTTGTTTTTTTGTATTTATGTAAGTTGTATCACAGTAGTTCATTGGGGATTTTCTTTCTTTTATCTCCAGTGTAATCTTTAGTATTCACTCTTTGGAAATATTCTGAAGGAATAAAAGTGATTACCAACCTTGGTTGTCCTAACCTCTATTTAGAGAGAACCATAAATCATAGATGCTGCTGCCAAAGGATGTTAGACAAGAAACACATCTGCCTCCATTGCCTATCAACAACTCTATACTGACTTTCCTGTTTTATAAAGCAATTTTTTAGGGGGAAATACCTAGTCTTCCTTTTAGGTACTTTAGTGAATACTATGGATGAAGCTGACAAGTATATGTTGTTTGTTTTAGGTTTTTATAATATTTTCCTTAAGGTTTTCCAATTAAGAAAATATAGATGACTTTAAGACAGTATTTGGAAAGAAGGATAATGTCCAGTGGGCATAATGCCTGTGAGCGCTAGCTTCAGTGGCTACTTATGGACTTCAGAAGCATCCAACTGGTCAAAAAATGCTGACCTCTAAAAGAACTTTGAAGACTCTTTAATGAGAACAAGGCTGTTTCTCACATGTTTAGATAAGCATGGATAGAGGATGGAAGATGCTCTTGTTAACTGTGTTGTAACTGTAAGGTGGTTATTTCTTCTCCAGTGCAATTACTTGATTTTTAAATTATTTTTAATGATGTGTAAGCCACTCAAAGTCATTTGGCGGCCTTAGAATTTGATCACTTTAAGACTTAAAATGTTTTATTATTTAAATCCAGGGATCTTACTCAGTTTTTTATCTTAATACATCATTTGCAGTATAAGAAATCCATAAAATAATTACTATTTTGTCATCTCTATGTTGATCTTCACAAACGTTAAAGCAGAGATAGTTATTTGGCCCCAGACCCTTCCTGTATTACCTTTTAAGGCACCAGAAGTATGCAGTATTGCTTTAAAACAGAGTAAAAAAATTCCATTGATGATTTATGAGACAACTTAGCTATAATGCCAAAAGAATCCTGTTGAGCAACCATATTGTTCCAGATTTCACAGTAATGTTGCCAAGTTAATATTTTTTTAATTAATGGGTCTTAAATGATTACTCACAAAGTGGCATTTGTAATTTAATTACACTAGAATGCATCTATGAACCTAGCTTTGCAGTCTTCAGAAACACCTACTTAAGACTATTGATAAGAAAGTTGGGCATTCTGTGTTGTGCCAGTAGGGCTCCTGTGGTGGAATGAAGTCTAAATCTGGCTCAAGTTGCAGACTCAGCACTGAAGAAACCAGGTTGCTAAAAGTTTTGCAGTGATTGGGTTATGAGACAGTTTCTGCTAGGAAAGTGTTGTTTTCTTATGTGGCTTCTGTTTTTTTTTTCTCCACTTGTGAAAAGGGTTCCTAGGACTATAGTCCAGCTTGCTAGATCTTGTTGGCATTGGCCGCAGACGGTGATGGCATTTGTCAGGACTAAGTATAAAGGGCTTTTATGGATATAGTATTAGGGTGTTTGGTTGCCTTTATTTCCCCTTGTAATTCAACTCGTATAGCGCAACAAGTTGGTTTTGGAGTCAAAGGAGTTTGTGCACATTTATCTTATGTGTGTTTAATTAATAGTGTGTTCTGTTGAGTAGAACTCACTCCTAACAAAAAGAACATGTGAACTGAGAGTTTAATATTCTATGTTTTGCTAGTCCCTGATATGAGATTTGTATTAGGGCCAAGATATACATTAAAAAGAAACCCAGAATGTTACAGATGCAATTTAACATTCTCTGCTGGTACATGTAATTCTAGCTTTGAAACTAATTAAGAAAGTTCTCTTTTTAAGTCACTGGAATGGCTGTTCTGTTGCTCCAGACTGCTCTTAGGCAAGCAACTGCAGTGCTTTCTGTTCCCTAAGATGACAGGAGGCTAATATGACAAATGGATGTGTTGCTCATAGTAATGTAGATATTCAAATCCTCTTTTTGCTGCTTAAGAAATACCCTACAGCCTTCTCCCATTTCAGTCAAATGGCTGCAGGGCACTTTGTTTTCAAAGTGATAGAATGGATAGCACCAGAAACTGAACAATTGTTGCATAGCTGCCTTTGATTGGCTGCCATGTTACAGATACACATACATGAAAATGTGAGTTCAAAGTGCATTCTTAATGCCTTGAGGCTTTTTGAGTTCATTTAGATGGGCCATAGTGCTAGATACATCTTAGTTGCCTACAGGGTTGTTAACTGAGAAATTAATTTACAGAAGAGCAATTATGGACATTGTTTTGTTAGGCGTTAAAATGGATGTTGTGGCAATACTAATGCCTCCCATCTGTTTTCCTCTGAGGGTTTGATTGCATGTGATGAGATAAAATTCATATCAAATCTGAACTGTTGTGTTTGCTTAGTGTGTAGGATCTTGATGCTTCATGAATTGAATGCTACAAAAGTCTGTGGTTTTCTTACTTGAAAGATTATAACCTCAAGCAACACTACAGAATTATGGTTTGACCTATATACTTTACCTCAACTAAGTGAATACATGCACATTCTAAGCAATTGTAATAGTGGTGATTATTTTGACAGTGAACATAATAGTCTGAGTAATCCCAGAGTTGTAAAATCATAGTTTATGAATGCTTCCTTCTTGTGATGAGGCAAGTAAGGGGTGTGTGTTTATTTGTGAAATTGTCACTAATTGAGCTGGCTTTTATAGCACAAATAACCACATTCTCCTATCCCCTCTGGACACAAATATTGTGGAAGCAGGCATTAAGAGCTTAGGTCTTAGAAAAAATGCCATGTGTGCAATTAAACTAATGCCGCTTGCCATACTTGCCATAGGCCTGGAAGACATGATAATCTTAGTTTCCAATTAAAAATGCCTCTATCTCCTACAGATGCATGTGCCTAAATTGAATTACAAGGAAAATTTACAATGTACATTGTACAAATACAATTACATAGAAAAGCAAACACAGGGCATTGGATCAGATGTATCCATGGACGTCTGCATGTGAGTGAAGTAAGCCCCATACTATGAAATATGATAGTATGTTTGTAGGGTTATTAGATATTTTAAGAAAGAGGATCAGTTGATAATCCCAAATATTACCAAAAACACATGCATTTCTAAGAAAGACACAAGCTTCCCAAAACTTTTGTACCTTGGGCTGATGTTTGGCATCTTGATGATCACAGTAAGAATGGGACACATAGCTGGTGATTTCCACTCCCCACCCCTGTAAGTGAAGCGGAAAGGAGAAGCTCAAAGTAGTCAAATTGTTTTTTTGCATTCCATGATTTGTCCTTTGGACTCAGCTAGTGAGACAACATGTAAGACTTGGGCCCTTTTCTTTTTTATTTATTTTATTACCGCAGTGGAAAAAAAAGTGATAAAAGAATACATATTAAATCAACAAATGCATTACTTTATTAAAATAATGCCTCAAAAAGTAAGCCCTATTAAAATCTCTTGTGCACATGAATTTTCCTATTTTTTTTAAGCCAGTGAGTTATTAATTATGTTATTTCTCCGTAAATCATTGAATAACCTTTACACTAATCATAAACAGCATTTTAATTATTTACATGCTGTTTTTCAAACTGCATTTCCCAAATCTGATAGGTTTCTGTAGAATATTAATTGAAATCAAAGTCTGCGTGGTAATCTGACTTCTCTATTCAGACAAACAAATTGTCTACAAGTTAGCAAATGAAGTATGCTGGACATCTAAATATTTTCCTGCTTGTATCAATATGTTCTGCTAGTACAAATGATTGTTTGGTGGCTTTTGCAAACCCAGTCATTCCCAGCTATCCTTGTTAAGGCTAGAGATCACTGTCGTTGTTATACAAGTAGTCCTCAATTTACAACAATTCATTTAGAGACCATTTGAAATTACAACACCACTTTAAAAAGTGACTCAAACTTACAAAGTATGAGGACTTATATTTACAACCATTGCACCATTCCCAAGTCATGTGATTGAAATTTGGGTGCTTGGTAACCAGCACATATTTATGACAGTTGCAGCATCCCAGGCTCAGAAAGCTATCTATAGCTTTTGCATAGATACCAGTGTTGGACAAAAAAGCCAGTTGGCTTCTAAATGGGGAGAAAGACGCTGGAAATAAAATGAAGGCTGGCTAGAAGGAAAGAAGGTCTTTGTTTATTTGGTTTCCAGAAGCTTCAGTAACAGCAACATGTTTCTGGGGTGGCTGACAACATGGCTGGGTGAGTGGATGGATTTTTATAGGGTTCTGGAGTTTGTTGATTGAGATGATCCAGGGTGTTATGCAAGGCTTGTGCCTTTTGCTATTGTAATGGTGGTGGGTAAATCCTATTATGTCCTAAAGATCATTCCTGTCCTTAGAATTTGGGTGGGGGAATGTAAATTCTTAATCCCATCCGCTCCAGTCTTCTGTGGGAGCTGTGGCTAAAGGCATTTTGTTATGAATAGATTGGCCCAGTCTTTTTCAATAGGTACAGAATACACATCTCTAAAGACTTCTGCTTGAGGCTGTAGTAGAACACTGAGGCTGCTTTCTGCCTTTGTTAAGATTTTTCATCATTTCTCCTTTGGGGAAATATAATGTTGTGCCTCTTTTAATATTCCCGAAAATATTTCATTCTCCAGGAGTGGGTTGGGGGGTTTCCCACACCAGGTATCCTGGAGTTGCTTATTATGGCATCGTAGTGTGTATATCTATGTGTATCTGTGGAAATATGTGTGGTGCTTATATTCGTAGAAGTGGAATTTGTAAACAGTTCATTTGGAAGTGCTAAAATATGTGAACTTTAAAAAATGGATCCCTACAAATCTGATTTTAAAAACTTATATAAAGTTCTTGCTCTTTAGAGATCTGAAACTTTTATAAATTGAAACATGGATATGGATGTAGAGATAAATATTAAATGCACCCTGTATTTGTTAGCAATTAAAACAAGGAGGTAGCAAAGTGCTCTGTCTAGATGTAGTTTGGTGTAGTAGTTAAAGGCCTCAAGCTAGAAACTGAGACCAAGAGTCCAGTTTTTTGGGTCCAGTCTTGGGCCCAAAACCAACTGAGTGACCTTGGGCCAATCACTTTCTCTTAGCCCTAGCAGGAAGTAATGGCAAATTGCTTTTGAAAACCTTTGCCAAGAAAAGTACAGGAACTTGTTCAAATAGTCTCTCAGAATTAGACACGATTATACAGAAGGATAAATAAAACTTAGAATACTACCGTAGACAGATAATAAGAATTCTTTCTTACATTTTATGAGACAACAAAAGCAGCCTTCTGAAGCATGAACAGGTTTCCAATAGTATCTAAATGCCGTGATTCCCAGCAACTAGAGATCAAATTTACTTAGTGATATATTAATGCTCAGGTTGGGAGGTTTTTTGTAGACCATATCTGATGATCTATGTTTTGCGTGTGCAAATTATTTTTAAAATATACTTCTGGACTAATACATTATCTGTTTGTACAGCTGTACATGTATGTATATGTACATGTACAGGGTTATATAAGAAACATGGCTTATTGAAAACTAAAATTGGCCAGTTTCCTACAACAAACTGAGCCATAAGCAATGGTTTCCAACCCACAATGTTAGAGCTGCACTAATGCTAAGAAACCAATCAAACCAAACCAAACCAAACCAATCAAATTAAATCTTAGTATAATGTTTGTATCCATTTATTCAACCCAGGGAAAATAGATTTTCTTAGGTTTCTGAATGCCACATACACATTCAGTAATCAATATTAATAACATTGCCTTTTAAAATATGTAAGGTAATAAATGTTTCATGTTAGTCCAAATGGCCAGGATATAGTTAGGGCAGTACATTAGAACAAACAGATGCACTATGCTCCTTCATTCCACATTATCTGAGACATTTGTGGGGAAGCAGAAATGTATTGATTTATTGAATTAAGTTGCTTGTAAATGGAGTTGGAGTTGGAGATTAAATGCCTTTGTAAATTTGAATATAGTTTTTATATTTGGAAATTGATGAAGACTCAGAATTGTATCCAAATATGTACTGTTGGAAGAAATGTCCATCTGAGTTCAGTTCCAAGTGGGGGAAAAGACACTGGAAAATTGAAGGCTGTTTGGAAAGATGGTTTAATGGTGAACAGGATCACACGGCTTGGAGCTCCTGGGCAAAAAGGGAAGAGTTCCTTGGTTTTATACCCTCTCTTGGGCCCTGCCCTAGAGTTTCCTGTTCCTGTTCAAGAAATGTATCCCATTGGCTGTCAGACTCCCAAGGGGTTGGGGTCTTAGCTAACTTTGGTTGAAACTTGCTGGGTGATAACAGTCTTCCCAGGTGCCATGTGGCTAATCCCATCATGTCCTGAGGGCTTAATCCCATCACCCTTGGAGAGGGGGCAGGGAGCTGCAGGAAGCTGCTTTGTCTTTAAAAATATGTTTCTCCTTCTCTCATCCATGGAAATATAATATTCTGCTTCTCTAATATTTCCCAGAATATCTCATTTTTCTAGGAGAGGGGTGGGTGCTAACTTCCTACAGTACAATGGTTAGAGTTATTTTTTGTCAGGAAAAGAGTTCCACTGTGACCCTCTCTCTTGAAAGGTTACCTCTCTGTGGCCATGTTCACACAGGTTCTAAGGAAGAAAGCCAAATTATCATATTTGTATAACTGCCAGCTCACATGAAAACAACTCTGGACAGCGTACAGCACTTAATTTCAAATAATTCAATCAGTATAGTCACAATTTGGAAATAAATATAAAAAAGGCACACAACACAGGAGTATATTAAGCACAGTAATCATAGCTATTGCAAAATCACCCTGGTCCTCTGGGACCCTCTGGCCTGATGATATAACCACGTCTTTAGAGATTTGTGGAATATTGGGAGGGATTGTGAGGTGGGGGGAAGATTCCTCAAGGTGAGTACCATGGCAGAGAAGGCCCACCTCCGGAACAAGCCAGATGTAATTCCCTGGCAGACCGGACCTGCAGCATGCCTTTTCTGGCAGATCAGATGGAGCAGGAAGATTTAACTGAGGAAAGGTAGTCCCTCAGATAACCCAACCAATGCCGTTCAGCGCTATTGTCCCTCAGTGACGGGTATGGGTAGGAGGCGGGTTCCTTCTTGCCCTCATTGGCGGGTATGAGAAGGCCCTGCCGAATGGCAAGAGCACAAATGATCCTGCAGAGCCTGACGCAGAACTGGACACAGAGCCTCGACTGCTCCTGACAATGCAGCCCACAGCCGCCGCTTCCTTGCCATGCGTCCCATGTGGTGGTGGTCAGGGCTGGCCCTAGCTTTGGCCTTGCTCGTGGCTCTGGGCACCTGGAGCCTGGCCAAGTGTGAGTGCCGAGGAAGAGGAAAGGGGATCATGGTGGTTTGGGGTGGTGGGGTTTTCCCCCCAAAGTCCTAGTTTGAATAGTAACAGTGGCAGAAACAGCGTTAGAGTGGAGGCAGTAATATGCAGGCATGTCTTGTTGGTTGTATTGCTGTGGTGCAGCCTTCATATTACTTACTCGAGGTGAGATTATTTGGAAGGGCTTACCTAGGGCTGACCAGGGTATGTCTCTTGGTAAATACTGTATTTTTCGGACCATAAGATGCACCTGATCATAAGACGCACCCAGTTTTTAGAGCAGGAAAACAAGAAAAAAATATTCTGAACCAAATAGTACCGGTATACTAAAATATTTAGCTCTGTCGTTCTCGGAGTGCTTGCCCCCGCTCGTGCGTGCGCTGGACAGCATTCGGACCATAAGATGCACCCTCATTTCCCCCCCACTGTTGGGAGGGGGGAAAGTGAGTCTTATGGTCCAAAATTTACAGTAACTTGTTTGTGCAAGGACAAGGGATCTCAGTGGTGTCTGAGGGATGTCTGTCTGTCCGTCCATCCATCCATCCATCCATCCATCCATCCATCCATCCCATTTAAGAACTGCCCATATCACCCCACAGAGGGACTCTGGACAGTGTACAATAAAATATGAAAAGTGTAAAAACAGTATTTCAAAATTTTAAGAGGCAAGAGATGATAAGAAATAATTAAAAGGAATGGGGGATCTGAATGTACATTGGATTTGTTATATTAGATCATCCAAATGATTTGAAACTGAAGGTTGCAATAAACTGGGAAATGGTGCTAAGGTGTCTTCCTCAGAGAGTTTGTAGGGAGGCCCACTCCCTTAGGGGAACTTTCTATTGCCTGTAGTCACCATCTGAAATTTGAAAGTATAAACTGCCATAGACTAGATTTTGTAATGAGAATGAAGCCAAAATGTTCATTCCTTTTTAAACAGTGAATGATACATAGCACATCTTCTGAAAATAAAGAAAAAACAAGAATTATGTATTTTTGCATGATTATACTGGTAGTTAGCTGATTTTATTAACAGTATTGGACAGTGGCATGTTACTATATTGAAACAGTAAATCCCTGAGATGTTGTATTATTGGCTATTGTATTAGTTGCTTGCTATGTTGTCTCTCACAGAGTTAGCAGAGTGTAGTAACATCTTAGTTTTATTACCTGTTTTTACAAGAAAAATTGTATTTGACGTACAGGTAGTCCTTGACTTACGACTGCTTATTTAACAATCACCTGTAGTTACAACAACCTCAGAGAAGATGATTTATGACTCGTAAAGCACTTCCAGGCATCAGAAAGTGCTTTTCACCTCCTCCACTCCTGTGGTCACACAATTGCATTCAAGGCACTTGGAATCCAGCTCACATTTTTACTTAGTTGCAGCATCCTGTTATCCTATGACTGTGATTTGCAATGTTTTTTTATGCTGGTTTCCATCTTTTTGCAATTTCCAGTAAAAATGCCCATTCAGGAGAATGGATTCGGACTTACGATAACATGATTTTTTTTAATTTTTTTTTAATCCCATTTATATCCCGCCCTTCTCCGAAGACTCAGGGTGGCTTACAAAGTGCTCAGCAACAGCCCTCATT